>JAESUZ010003504.1:0-26868 GCA_017311185.1 Proteles cristata cristata
AGAATGTAGCATCAGGACACCAGTGACTACTCCTATCTTGTTTAACTACTAAATCTCAGCACTCTGACTGATGCTGGCACATAGTAGGTACTCAATAAATATCCTTTCTGCTTCCTGACCCTAAATTCGTCTCCTGTTTTCAGCCATTCTCTTTGCCTTGGAGCATGTCAACCACTCTTGGCCTGCAGACCTGCCTTTTAGAGGTCTGTAGGGTCTGGAATTGGAATTCTGTGCTTCTCCCTCCTCCCACGCCTTGTAATGGGAATCTGCCAGTCAAGGGAATCAGAGCGCTGCCTTCCTCCTCTCCATGACTGGTTCAGAGATCAGGTACCATTGGAAGAAACTTCCCTTTGCCATCTCTTTCAATCCTTATAACAGAAACATTCTAAGGTAGGTGTGCCAATATTACCCTCATTTCACAAACGAGGAAACTGAGACCCAGAATGTTTAAGCGACTTCCCCAAGGTGACACAGCCCTGCAGTACCAAAGTCAGGACCTGAATCCTGCTGTCTGGCTCCAAAGTTCAAACTCTAAACTACCAATGTCTTTTTTTAAAAGTTTGTTTGTTTGTTTGTTAAGAGAGACTGTGTGTGTGTGTGTGTGTGTGTGTGTGTGTGTGTGTGAGTGCGCGCGCGCACATGAGCAGGGGAGGGGCAGAGAAAGAGGGAGAGAGAGAATTCCAAGCAAGCTTCACACTGTTAGCACAGAGCCTGATATGAGGCCCGATCCCACGAACCGTGAGATCAGGACCTGAGCCAAGATTAAGAGTCGGATGCTTGACCGACCGAGCCACACAGACTACTCTAAACTCCCATGTCCTTTCAGCGAAGGCCATCCGCATACAATCAGGAGTGTGTCCCTGGACATGGGCTCCACCTACCGACAGGTGTCCTCTCCTCGCCGCAAGCCTGGTGCTATCAGACTGACAACGGAAGAGGCTCCAGAGGAAGAAGCCAACCGGAGGCAAACAGAGGTCGAGACGGGGAAGAGATGCAGGCTGGCATCTGTAACGGACCTTCAGCTTGGCACGCGGGCTCTGCCTTGTCTCTCTCACCTGCATCCTTGACTCCTTCCATCTCTTAGCCCGGCTCATCCTGAGCCAAGCCCACCTCGTCCAGGGCCACGCCCACCCTGAAGCTGTCTCACTCCATCTCCAGGTAGGCTGTGGGGAGCTGTGCTATTGGGCCCCAAACTGCTCACTGGGGACCCCTAGAGCCCACGAGCTCTCCACGCTGCAACCTCCCTGCCTGTGCCCCATGATACTGACTCCCTCTTTGCTAGTGACCTTCTGCCTCAGTCTCCCTTACAGCCCTACAGCGTACGCATGGGTTGGGGGACACTACTGCCCTGCAGGGAGCCCCATTCCCTGTGCCCCAGACACTGCCCAGAGTCCTGCTCCAAGGCAATAGGCGCATGCCCGCCTCCCTCCCCAAATACCCTGGTCTGGAGACTTCTGAAGGCCTTCCCCCTCCCTCCCCCACCCAGTCAGGACTCTCTTCCAGACTCAGTCCCTCCCTGTTACCCGAGAGGTGGCCAGTGGCCCTCTGTGAAGTCCCCATGCAGACCCCAAAGGCCGGAGCCCAGGACACGAGCCAGGTTAGAGCCGTCCCTGCCCCTCAGCAGGCAGCCCACCCTAAGCCCCGATCTTCCTCCTCTAAGTCAGTTCCCCATCACAGGCCTCCAGTGCCCGGGCCTGCGTCTTCTGTCCCTGGACGGCCCATCTAGAACCAAAACCCCTCCCGGGCTGGGCCCCGATGGGACGCGTGTGGGCCCTTCTCCACCCTGCTGTGGAGCCCAGGAACATCCTCGGCAAACCAGGGCCCGTCCCCCAGCAAGCCACTGCCCCTCCCCCAGTGCCCTGCCATGACCCCCCAGCTCTGGCTCACCCGCTCCTGTCTCCTTGTCCTCCTCACTTACTAGCTCAGACACGCAGCCTCCCCAACCCCGGACTCCAAGGCTTTCTAGAGCCAGGCAGTCGGGACTGCCCCCCGCCCCCACATCCCCAAGGTTCTTTTCATCAGCTGATTGCTTTTGCCTTGTGTGAGCCCCAAAGCACGTCCACAGCTGCGTTTCCAGACGCGTCTGTATCTGGAGATCCGAGCACATGGTCATTTACTGTCCTGAACGTCCTGGTCCTGGGGGCAGGCCCCGCCGTCCTGGCGGTAAAAACCCAGAAATGCTGGAATGTCTGCCTCAAACCCCCCAGGCGCCCCTTCCCAGGGGACACTGGGCCTCCCATGATTCAGACTTAACCTCCGCCGCGAGCCTCACAGCCGGCCCTTGCTGAATGGACTGTGCTCAAGAACCAGGGTTCAATACCATAAACGTGCACTCGCAACCCCGGCTACTCGGAGTCGTGTTCATTCTGTAAATGTTCTTGGAACCTGTGCCCTCGGGTGGGCGTAGGGTAGGAGGGCTCTCAGATGCAGGCTCTGAGGCTGGTTGGCAGACACTGTTGAGGACACATACACACACACACACACACACACAGATCGGCCACTGTCCCAGCACAGGGGGCACCCCCGGGAAGGCAGAGTCTGGGGTGTGGGGTCTCAGGGCAAGCCTGGGCACCCATCGTGATGCCACATACCCCCCCCAAAGCACTACGACCTCAGACGTGCGGCTCTTCAGAAAAGCCCCCCTTCAAAGCTGCGAGGCTCTAAGTGGGGCTGACTCGGTGACAGTCCCAAACCCCAGCCCACAAACCCCTGCTGGAGGACGGGGGCACACAGGCTCCAGAAGCATCTGCGTCCAAGGAGACAGAGACAAGAAGAGCTTAGCACCATCTTTCTTCCGGACGACACCAGCCTCGTTAGCAGGACACCAGAATGACAAAGCCTCTGGGTGATACCAGCCTCAGCCCCACATCACCCTGAGACTTTGAGTCTTCCAGCTGGCGTCCCAGCTGGCGGGGTGCTGAGGCCACGCTGACCCACCGGGTCTGTGACAGCGAATACGGGGATATCATCGTTTGAGGGCACGAAGCTTCGGGACTTTGGTCCCCAGGCCGGGTGGGCATCTCTGAATCAGGCTGCTGTCCCCGAGGCATGACACGCCCTGCCCACTGGAGCCCTGCAGCCCTCACTCAGCCCACCTCTGAGCGGATGGCCAGGGCGAGGGCCGTGGGAGCCACCTCCAGAGGTCTCCCGCTTTCCCCCCACTGGACAGCCGTGCATGTCAACCCCCTCACACACCACCCTGGGAAAGCCAAGCGTCAGGTGAACACTCCTCTTCTTTGTGCCTGCGCCAGATGTCCCGGCCAAGACTCCCTCTGGGAGACAAGGAGCAAACTGCCTTGTCCACGCCCTCAGTGCTCCCCACCCCACCCTGCAGCCTGCAGTCAGCTCTAGGCGCCTCCCTGTGTGGGGCAGGGGGCTACAGAACCCATCCTAGAAGAGCCAGAGAGAGCAGAGCAGCCGTGAGGGGGGTCCACGGTGCAGAGTCCACAGCCACAGTCGGGTCCGGGTGGGGTTGACACGGGGGCCGCATACCCATCCCAGAACCAGGCAGAGCCACCCAAGGAATCCTGAGGGGGGATCCTGAGGGCTCCTGCACACAGGACCCCTGCCCCTGAGGCCCACCCTGACCTGTAGCTGAAGCCCCCCACCCCACCCCAGAGCCGCAATGGCTACAGATCCCACGCCGGGATGGCAAGAACTTCAAAGGCAGCCTCTGCTTGGTGCTGTAGACATCTGTTGGCCTGGCCTCTCCAGGGGTCCCTGTGGAAATCCTGCTGGGTTTTCTTAGAGGAAGATCCAGGGATGCAAATGAACCCGTGTCTTCCTTCATGAAGACTGGGAAACGCCTGCTGACTGCACACAAAAGGGATTGTAAAAACTCAACTCTGACAACCCACGCGGAGTGCCCAGAGCTCCGTGATGGAGCTGTGTTCTCGGGGAGCGGCCTCCTGTGAGGGCAGGCCGGGTGGAAGGGGCATCGGCAGCTTGGCCATGCCTCCCCAGACAAAGCTGGGAGAAGGAGCATTCTGTGTGAACCCCCCACCCCTTGACTTCCTGTCTGGCAGGGAGGGTACCGGCTTCCACACACGCCCTCCCAGGCCGGCATTCAGGGCCAGGCACTCCCCTCACTCAAGCAGACTTCGGGGCCAGGCTACAGACATGACTTAGGAGCCTACCTCACACTTGGCCACAGGGTCCCTGGGGCCTCAAACATCATGCCTGGAAAATGACCGGGACCCCGTCATGAAGCCACGCTAGGCAGTGGCATCTTTACAAGGACCCAGATTCAGGCCCTGAGGCCATCATGACAACGTGGAGGTAGCCACCAGGTGGGGGCCCATCTTCAAGATAAGGAGACTGAGGTTCAGAGAGGTGACCTGCCGGGCATGGGCTGGTGTCTGACGTCCCGATGAAGGAGCTGCATGCCCCTTTTACAGGTGGGAACACTGAAGTCCAGAGAGGGCATGAAGAAGGTCAAGGTCACATAGTCTTGTTTGGCAGCAGTAGGAACTGATGTTCTCTTTGCTGAATGTATTCGGTGAGTTGGTGTCCTATCAAGGCCATGAAGGGCAAGTCTCTAAGCTTAGGTGAGCCCCCTAGTGGCCACCACCTATTCTTTCAGGTCCCAGCCTGCTGGGACACCCCACTGTCCCGGCTTACATGCCCAAGACAGGCATCTGGGAAGCCAGGGGCACCCTGTGGTCAGCTGCACGTTTCACCCTTCACAGCAGGCCCAGCTCCTCAAGCTTTCGCATAAGCCTGATGGTGGGGTTGGTAGGCGTGAGCCCCGGTCAGTAGAAAGGGGAACCCGGGACTCAGAGGGCCCACACGACATGCCCGACGTCATGGGGCAGGGAGAGCATGGTGGCTGCAGCCCGGTGTCTGGGTGCAGAGATGTCCCGGCCTCCCCGGCCCCTCTGCTGAGAGAGGTCTACCCTGCACCCCGGGAAGGGGTCCTAGTCTGCAAGCATGCAGGGTCTGAAATGACAAAGGGGTGACTCCCACCAGAGAAGAACGGTGCAGGGAAGCGCCAAACCCATCCTGAGCCGCCGAGGGGCAGGTAGCCTGTCTGTTTTCTCTAATTCTAACAATGTCTGCTCATCCCGTCCACAGAGCACCTCTGTAATTTAGTCCTGCAGTCAGCAGCTTATCTGGACATTAGACGTTCATTTACTCTCTGCTCCTCCTGCCGCTTTGGGCCTATGTGGGGGCTTCCCCCCCAAAGCATAAGCCTTGCGTCCTTGTAAAATAAAACATTGAAACAGCAATTCCAAGGTTCGAGCTGACCAATGACCATCTTCCCAGGGGCTCCGTGGGGCTCATGACCAGGACTGAACGGCATGTCTGGCTCTGGAGGCCAGTCTGAGAACCTGCCGATTAAGGCAGGCGGAGCCCTGGAAGGTGCTCGGCCCAGAGTCAGAAGCAAATTAGTCACAGGGCTCAGCACCCAGATGCTGTTGGCCTTCTGGAAAGCTCCGTAGCCACCAAGAATCTTGTGCTTGATGCTCTGGGCAGCCCGAGCAGTGAGTGTGGCTTCGTGGCCTTGAGAGCCGAGCTCCTGACACAGCCATCTGGCTCTCAATTCTGCCCTGATGCCAGCTGGCTGTCCGTTTCTTTCCACCGGACCCTGGACCGGTCAGGTCAACTCCCTGCCTAGGCTCCTTGGTCACAAAATGGAGTGAAGAGGAATTACCCCCAAAGCATTAAGCCCCACACCTGACCAAAAGTTAATACCCACAGAGTGGGTCTTATTATTCTACTGAAGAAAAGCAGAACCCCGACTTTGCTGCTACTGGGATAGAAAAAGGACCCAGAGGAAATTTCCGCTAGGAGGGAAACCACCAAAGGGTTAACAGCTGCGCTCTGGGGAGGCTGACGGGACCACTTGTTTTAGCCTTTATTTTCCAAACGTTCTGTAGTGTTTTACCTTTCTTTGATAATAAAAACACGTTGATGTTAAAATAGTGCATCTGAGGGGCACCTGGGCGGCTCAGTCACTGAGCTTCTGACTCTTGATTTGAGCTCTGGTCATGCTCCCAGGGTCGTGGGATTGAAACCCGCGTCAGGCTCTGCACTGAGAGAAGATTCTGCTTGGGATTCTCTCCCCCTCCACCCCCACCCCTGTCTTCCCCTCTCCCCTGTTTGCGCTCGCTCTCTCTCTCACTCTCTCTCTCAAAAACCACAAAACAATAGTGCCTCTGATCATCTGTGGACTCAGTAGCCCCGTGCTGTCTGCCGGTGGCACTGAGGAGAGGCCGGGTGGGGTCAGGGGACAGGGCAGACAGGGATCAGCCCTGCAGCACGGGAAGCTCTGGGCTGGGAGGCGGCCCTGGCCCAGTGTGAGGTGGAGCCAGGTGCGAGTGAGGAAGTTCCCTGGAGAAAGTGACGTCTGACCCCTTCTTAGAGGAGAGGAAGCCATTTGATGCGGCCCTGGGGAGAGGTCCACGGGGGCGACGTGAGGGCTCACGACTCAGAAACGTGACATGTTTCATACCTCTATCATGGGACATGTGCCAAGCACCACCAACATCCTCAGCGGGGACACCCCGGGGGCGGGAGTCACACACAAGCCTCGCCCCAGGGGAACATCCCCTCTGAGACAAACATCTCACCTGGGACTTCATGGCCAGCACCTCAGATCCCTCACAGCCTGGCGAGCTCAGATGCCTTATCCCCCTTTTACAGCTGAGGAAACTGAGGCTCAGAGAGCTCCGGGGGGTGATCCAAGGTGACTCAGGGCACAGATCCAGACCGGATCTGTGGGACACCCGCAGCTGCTGTCCTTCACCACCTGCCTTCAGGCCCGTATCTCAGTTTCCCTCCCAAGTTCAAAAGGCGGCCCTGCCCTCAGCTTTCCGCTCTGGCAGCCCCAGAATGGGCGGCCCCACACTCTCTGCTCAGGGGTCACATAGGCTTCCTTTCTCGAAGCCTGTAGGGGCCGCTTGGAGACCCACCCGCTGCCCTTATGGACGTCCCTCCCCAGACCTCCCCGCCCTCACTCAGCTGGCTGTGCCGCCTGCAGCTGAGGCAGCTGGGCTGACCACGTACGAGGAAGGGTGTCCTTCCCTCTGCCCAGCAGCAAAGCCTCCCCCACCCTGAAGCCCCCCTTCCCTGCTAGTCATTGGCACCGAGGGCAGAGGAAGTCCTAAAGAATTCTGTTTTCCCTCAGCTTCATAAGAAGCATAATTCACAGTACAATGGGATGATCTGATATATGTACACCGTGACGTTATTTGCCACAGTCAGGTAACGAACTCGTCTGTCACCTCTTTTCTGTTTGTTTCTTTGTGGTGAGAACCCTCAACATCTACTCTCTCAGCGGCTTTCAAGTATGCAATATGGTCTTCATTTCGGTATTTTTTGTTTTGTTTTGTTTTGTTTTATTTTATTTCTAGGAGAGAGAGAGAGAGAGACAGCGTGAGCAGGGGAGGGTCAGGGAGAGAGGGAGTCACAGACTGAAACAGGCTCCAGGCTCTGAGCTGGCAGTCAGCACAGAGTCCAACGCGGGGCTCGAACCCACTAACCGCCAGATCATGACCTAAGCGAAAGTCGGACGCTCAACCGACTAAGCCACCCAGGCGCCCCTGGTCTTCATTTCGTAAGTTGATTTTAAGAGACACAGAGACAGCGTGAGTGGGGGAGGGGCAGAGACAGAGAGAGGGGGGGGAGAGGGAGAGAGGGGGAGGGAGAGAATCCCAAGCAGGCTCCATGCTGCCAACGCCGAGCCCGACTTGGGGCTCGAACTCACCAAACCCTCACAAAACTGTGAGATCATGACCTGAGCTGAAACCCAGAGTCAGATGCTTAACTAACTGAGCCCCCGGGGGCGCCCCCACCACACGGTCCTCTTAACTACAGTCACCATGCTGTACATTAGACCCTCAGCACGTCTGCATCTTATGACGGGAAGTCTGTGCCCTCAGACCAACAGCACCCATTCCTCCGACACGACCCACAGCCCCCAGCGACTGCCATCCTAACCTCTGCTTCGGAGACTGCACTGTCTTAGATTCCACATGGAGGTGGCACCGTCTTCCTCTGTCTGGCTTACTTCCCTTAGCATAATGCCCTCCAAGTTCGTCCACGTTGTTGCCAATGGCAGGACTTCCTCCTTCCTGTAGGGAAACAACCTAAGTGTCCTTCCATGGATGGAAGGATCAAAAACTATGGCATAGCGCACGGGGGAATAGTAGCCAGCCAGGGAACACAGCCCTCGCCCCCTGCCATTTGGTTCGACTCTGAAAAACCTAGAAACACAGAGAAAAGCGGCTGGAAGAGCCTTTGCTTTGGCTCAGGGGAGCCCTGCAAGGGTTAGTTTCTTCTCTCTGCCCTCCCGGACTCTCTAGATCTGAAACGGTGGTGATCGGGCATTGCTTTTGCAATCAGCAACAATAACGCTTAGCCAACCACTAAGGACGACGTTCATCAGAATTCAACGTCGGGGTCTTTTTCAGATGAGGAGGCTGAGCTGGCGAACCACGTGCCCAAGGTCACGGGGCTGATGCCTGGCAGGGAAAGGAGGAAGCCCGGTGTGTCGGACTCCCGCCTGGAAGGTAATTCTGGGGCAGAGACTGGGGCCTTCCTCTCCAGGACTGAGGATGTGCTAACGGGAGGCGGTCGAACAAGGAGACAGATCGCCACAAAGGCCCCCAGCCGATGCCGACGCCTTACACCTTCATGCGCCATGCTGCCCTGGTTTTGCTGCATCTGCTCTTTTTATTTACTGCCTTGCTGTGTGATCCTGGCTGAGTCACTAGACCTCTCTGTGCCTCCATGTCGTTATTTCTAAATCAGAGCTGATCATTTGTTGGGACAATCAAGTGAGATTCTGAGTGAGAGAGTTAACTGTAGAAGCCTAGAACACGGGCCAAGAAACAAAAGTACGTGCAAGATGGGGAAATTGAGGCAAGACCGCATCCCATTCCAGGTTTCCTGAGTCCTACCTTAGTGCACTGCTGCATTCGAGGCACCTTTAGGGGGACCACCCAGGGTCATCTCACACTATCTAAGTAGCACATCTGTAAGATGAGTTAGATATTCTCACTCTGCACCGAACAGGACTGGTGGTGAGCAAAGAAACAGAAAATAGTTTGCACGAGGCCAAGCACACAGCTGGGAACTCAGGTGACTGGAAGTCAAACATAGGGCTCCCTAAGTTCCCATGCACCCCCCAATTTCTCCTGTGTCCTTTTGGGCCGTCTCTGTCAGGGGTTTCAAAGCCAGACAGGAGGCTAGGACAGGGGACACAGGGAACAGCTGATTTAAGGGGATCCTATGTGCAAAAGGCAGACCTCGAGGTCACAAGAGCCATCACGGACAGAAGCAGCCCACTTCTTTCCCACGGATGGTTGAAGACGAAGCTTTCTCTGTCGGAGAATCATCACTCATGTCTAGCGCTATAACTAGACACGGTGCGTTCTCACAGCCACAACAAAGCACCCCCACGAATTCAGCCTCCACACCGTGCATCTGCGTTGCTAAGTCAGTTCATCTATAGTCACAAATGCTGTGGCTTTTTAGATGGTGTCATTACATTGAAATCCTGTGAGTAGGACAAGTGGGGAAAGAAGGGAAACTCTTACAGAGCACTTTACAAGAAGTATTGTATTGTTTTCCAAGCCACAGAGACACTAGCCAACTGGTAGCCAAGTGCTACTAACAGGACTCTTGAGTAAATGAACATCTGCTCCACCCATCCAACCACTCACCTATCCATCCATCAACCCATCCATCCATCCATCCATCCACACAGCCACCCACCTATCCACCCACCTATCCACCCATCAAACCACCCACCCATCCATCCATCCATCCACCCACCTATCCATCCATCCATTCATCCATACATCCGTCCATCCATCCATTAATCCATCCATCCACCCATCCACCCACCCATCCAACCATCCATCCATCCACCTACCCACCCACCCACCTATCCATCCATCCATCCATCCATCCACCTAACCATCCATCCACCTATCCATCCATCAACCCATTCATCTATCCACCCATCTATCCATTAATCAACCCATCCATCAACCCACCCATCCACCCATCCATCCATCCAAAGACCTATCCATCCACCCATAAATCCACCCACTCATCCATTCACTCATCCATCCATCCATCCATCCTGACTACGTACAAAAGACTGTGCTAGAACCTCACATCCACTAGGATGGCCACCATCCAAAGCAAAAGAAAAAAGCAAAACGAAAAAAACATAATAACAAGTGTTGGCGATGACGCGGACAAACTGGAACCCATAGGCACTACTGGTGGTAACGAAAAACACTGCAGTTACTATGAAAAACAGTCTGGTCGTTCCTCAAAAACCCAAATAGAGCACTACCATGTGATCCAGCCATCCCACTTGTACGTATTTACTGAAAAGAATGAAAAGTGAGTCTTGAAGAGATATTTGCACACCTATGTTTACAGCAGTAATTCTCACAACAGCCAAGAGGCAGAAACAACCCAAGTGACCATGAACATACTTTCCTAGTGATAAGTGGAGACATAAAGTGCAGAATACCCACACAACGGAATATTATTCTGCCTTAAAAAGGAATGGAATTCTAACACACGCTACAACCCTGAGGTCACCATGCTCAGTGAAATAAGCCAGTCACAGAAGGACAAACACCCTGGGATCCCACTGCCATGAGGTCCAAGACACAGAGACGAGGAGGGTGGGTGTCAGGGCAGGGGGACGGGAAGGGGGAGTTCGTGCTCGGGAGGGACAGTTCCAGTCGGGGAAGATGAAAAGGTTCTGGAGCTGGATGGCGGGACCATTGCACACAGTGTGAACGGACACCTGTCCATTAAACTGCACACTCACAAATGGTTAAAATGGTGATTTCATGTTACATGTATTTTAGCACAAAAATGTCTAGACTGTATACTCTCTCTGAGGGGTAAAGAAAGAGTCAGAATAATGGTAATGACTGTTGATAGGAGTGTTCGTGGAGCCAGGCGCCGCTCTGAGCATCTTATACCCAATACGTCATTTGTTCCCTGCAGCAGCCACTAAGGTTTGTGCTCCTGCTGTGGCCATTTTACAGATGACACCTCTGCTCCGCCCCGACAGGGAGCTGGGAGTCCACCTCCGGGAGGTTCATTTGCACAGACGGAATCAGCCGGGCTCCCCTGTGCTCTGGGCTGAGCTCTTTCAGCCCGTAGGAGGCCCCGGAGGAGACCGGAAGGAGAGAGGAGGGAGAGGCCGGGGCACTCGTCCCAGGCCCCCTTCCTGCCGGCCTGGAGCTCTGCTCTCCACCCTGTGCACACAGTCTGTGCTCCGGAGCCCTCTCTAGGAGACACAGCGCTCACACACACACACAAACACACGCACGCACCTGGCTGCCCAATGTGGCTCAACTCGGTGCTGCATCAGCCCTGCTGGCCTCCCTACGTCAGTCCTACCTCTGCAAATTGTCCTTTCGCTAAACCTCCCTGTGACAATGCTTCAGATTCCCTAGCACCCCTACACCCCGTCTCTCGGGCATAAGACAGATTTCTAGGGGCGCCTGACAGGCTCAGTCAGTGGAGCCTCTGACTCTTGGTTTGGGCTCAGGTCATGATCTCGTGGTCTGTGAGCTCGAGCCCTGCATCAGGCTCTGCGCTGACAACAGGGAGCATGCTTGGGATTCTCTCTCTGCCCCTTCCCTGCTCATGCACGCCTGCTCTCTCTCTCAAAAACAAAGAAACAAACACATAAACTTAAAAACAGATTTCTAGACAGGGTGCCTGCAGATGACAGAGACTCTTGATCCTGTCCCTGCGATGCCCACGCTCCAGGCCTGCCACGGGGGTGGGGTGTGGACACAGTGTGTGGGACACAGGAAACACGCGGGACGGACGAAAAGGGTCCATCGTCCCCGGAACAACCAAACCTCCCCTCAGCAGCGGCAACAAAATGCTCCTGCCAAGCAAACTAGGAAGTTGCAGAGACACGATCCGGCCGGCTTACAGGTAAGTCTGGGAACCCATCTGCTGGCGAGTGATAAGTGAAGGCTTCCGAGGAAACTGACCGTGGACCCTGCCCGTTAGCAGGTGAAAACTGACCTCAGCCACAGGGCCCAGGTCCAAAGAGCCTTCTGCCTTCTTCTGTCCGTCTTTGCTCTCAAGCGTACTCACCACGTGCCTGCTCCCGGGAAAGCGCCCGTGCACGGACGGGGATCTGGGCGGGTGTCTGTGGGGACTGGGCATCCCTCTGTCCCCCTCTGTCCCCACACTCAGCTTTCGTGCCCCAGCCCCCTGACCTGCGTCCAGGTCTCCTGATGGCGGAGCTGGACTCCCACCCCCACTCCAAGGACAGCTCCAGCTCTACCCTCCCATAGTGAGGAGCTGGCATTTCCCACCGTAACAGGCCGCAAGTCCCTGCCGGCCAGGGACGATTACAAACCTAAAGAACGCTGCCGCACAGCCGTGGAGTGTGGGCACAGGAGGCCACCTCCTGTGGCCTCCAGGTGTGACTGTGATAAAGGAAACCCTCGGCAAGCACCGCGCGTGCGTCGGGGCCCCTTCGGAATACAGCTGAGCCACCGCGTCAAGAAGGGATTAGAAATCACAGTGGGCATGGGGCGCCTGGGTGAC
Source organism: Proteles cristata cristata (assembly GCA_017311185.1). NCBI lineage: Eukaryota > Metazoa > Chordata > Mammalia > Carnivora > Hyaenidae > Proteles > Proteles cristata. The sequence goes on from JAESUZ010003504.1 coordinate 12,556, forward strand.
TTAGTCGGTTAAGCGTCCAACTTTCTCTTGGGTCATGATCTCACGGTTCGTGGGTTCGGGCCCCGCGTCGAGCTCTGTGCTGACTGCCGGCTCGGAGCCTGGAGCCTGTTTCAGTCTGTGACTCCCTCTCTCTCTGACCCTCCCCTGCTCACCCGGTCTCTCTCTCTCCTAGAAATAAATTAAAAAAAAAAAGAAAAGAAATCGCAGTGGGCAGCTGTGCCTGCTGACGTGCGCACTGGGCAAGACCAACAGCCCCCGGGTCGTGGCTGCAGGCAGGGCGGCATCTGCGGGGGGCTGTGCCACCTGCAGACCCCCCCCTCACAGCTGCTGTGGCGCTTCGGTGCCTCCAGTCCTGCGAGGCGGGCGCCATGCTCCTCACCCAGATGGCTCGAGGCCAGCGAGAGGGGGCTGATGTCGAGCCTCTGTTTTCTGATCTCCAAAATGCGGACAGCAACGCTTGGCTTTGAGAAGCTCTGAGGCCTGAATGGCACCGGGCGTGAGGACCCCCTAGCGCGTGCCTGGCACTGTCAGGAGCTCAGCTCCCCGACCCTTCTCCTGCTCTTCTGGGCCGTGCGATCGCTCGTCTCCACCCAAGTCCCACGTCAGACTGAGAAAATGTTTTCCTGCTCTTCCTGGCACCTGGGAGCAACTAGACCAGCATGTGTTTCCCATTCCTGTCCTGAACAGTAAGACGATAACATAGCGGCGCCTGGGCGGCTCCGTCAGTGAGGCGGCTGACTTCAGCTCAGGTCATGATCTCACAGCTCGTGGGTTCAAGCCCACGTCGGGCTTTGTGCTGACAGCTCAGAGCCTGGAGATGCCTTTGGATTCTAGGTCTCCCTCTCTCCTCTGCCCCTCCTCTGAGCGCTCTCGCTCTCTCTCTCTCAAAAATAGATAAATATTTTAAAAAAAAGATGAGAGCATAAAGGCAACATGTCATCTATCTCAAAACTGGATCCCCTGAAACACTAGGGACCATGCTGAGCCACAAGTCCCCCTCCAGGTGGCCTCTCCAGACTAGTTCACCACTTTCCCCACGCCAGACCACCGGACTGGAATAGAAACACTCATTTGCACCACATCCCAAGACCATGAAACTGAGGCCACACAGCTTAAACGGGCCCAACATTCATATAGGAGATGCTTCCTGGCCACCTTGTAGATCCACCCACCCACCCACCCACCATCCATCCATCCATCCATCCATCCATCCATCCATCTCTTCAGCAACCCATGTGCCAAGCACTATTCTAAGGCAATGCAGATGAGCAGTGAACAAAACAGAGAGGAACCCCCACCTTGCAGAAGGTAACACAGTGGGGTGTGGTGGAGGCATTGCACACAGCAGATAAAAGATGAGGACACTCCCATGATCACACCCTCCCCTCCTCTCCCCTACCTCTCAATGTTCATGACCTCACTATTTTCACATCCTCCAGTTTTCAAACTCACAGTCTATTCATAACTTGATTTCCTCTTCACTCTGTATTTAAACGGATTAATTGTTCACTACTAGCCTTTCTTTACAGCTTTTCCTTTCCTGGATCCTTCATTCTGGTTGATCGACAAAACAAATGCATCTCACGTGCTCATCTTTGAGAAAGGCTGTCTGTTGCTTTTATATGCAAACAGCAGTCAGGCTGTGTGTATGTTATCTTTGGGGATAACCCTCCCCCTCCACCTCAGGACCATATGGATATTTCTCCATTATCCTCTGGCCTTGAATTGGCAGAAAGGAGGCGAGCCTGAGATCTCTGCCCTTGCAGGGGAGGCACGCTTTTGCCTAGATGTCTGCAGATTTCTTCCCCTTGTCTGACCTTGGATCTACCTGATCGGATGTTTCTGGAAGGCGGCAGGTGTGTCCGACCTTTGCTTCTCTACTACATCTTCCTCTGGAGGCATCTTCCATTGGACTGTTGGCCACCGACCCCCTTCGGGAGCGTAAACGATGCTTCTGAACATCACCGGTGTTTTCTTCCACACCGGCTGCTTCTTGCTAATTCCTTGGATCTCTTCCCCTCATTGTTTCCGAGCCACATTCATTCTGGTTATCTTAAGTCCCCCGTTTCTGACATTTTCTCCATTTTAGCAATGTATCTTCTATTCCTTGCTGCTCCTAATGGATTTCTTCGTCCTTAATAATACTGCTTGGATCTTCCATTTTTTCCTTAGGTCTTCAATCTCCCTTTTCATCTCACCCTGATATGTTTTACTCTTCTATTTTCTGCGCTTCTCAACTGCAGGTCTTATTCAGTTGCTTTATAGCATGAAGCGATTACGAGACCATTTCTTTACGGTCCTTTCTTCGAGGTGAGATTCTTTTCTTTTCCTAATATCACATTACAAACATTTTTAGAGCGCACAACTGGAAAATAGCTTTAGGTTGAACTATATGACATTCTGCTATGTGACTATTTTCCATCTATAAAAATAGTAATTTCATGGTTCAACCTAATACCATGAACACCCAGTTAAATACGTACCTACACACTTTTCAGGTCTGCTAAAAAATAAGTTACCAGGCTCAAGATGCTTCGCTCCTAAAGATTTCAGCAGGAGTCTCCTAAGAAGAACCTTGACCTATAAAAACCAAGAGTCTGTGTTGGGTTATTTATCTGTTCCTTCCGCCCGTCTTTCTCACTTTATTTTATCCTCAAATGTGTTTGCACAGCATCTATTTCAGCTGACACATGCCTGGGCGACTCTGCAGATGCTGGACTTGCTCTGATGTGGTGGCCGTGGACCCTCACTCTCTCTCCACGGGTCAGCTGTGCTCTCCCAGCTACACTGGAAGAGCCGAGAATCTGGGGCCCCACTGCCACTTCTGCAGAGTTCAAGGAGCTTAGGACACCCAAGCTTTGCTCTGTCTGCAACAGGGAGGGGGGACCAAATTCCCAAGTCATACTCCAGCCCAGCGCAGCAACCCCGAGGCAACCTGGGGCTCCCTGCAGAGGGCTGGAATAGCCAGGAAAGGGCATTTCAGAACGTTCTGCCCTTTGGGGGAGTAAATCCTTCTGCCTGGACTCCTTCTTCCCTTCTCACCCTCCTTTTGCTTGCCTAACCTTTTCTATCCTTCAGGGTTCAGCTAAGATGTCACCTCCCCCAGGAAGCCATCTACGTCCCCCACAAACTGGGTTAGGGGATCTGACTCTATATGGCCACTGCTCTAAGGATTCTCCCTGTCACCACCCTTATCACCTGAGATGTCACTGATGAATTAAGCGTCTGTCTGTCCTCTCTTAGGCTGGGGATGACTGAACAGCAGGCTGGGTCTTTTTCACCTTATACCTCTTGTGCCTAGTACGGTGCCTGACATATACTTCAAAATATGTTTCAAAGTCCATGAAAAAGCAGGGGTGTCCAAAGAAACTTGGGTCACTAATAAAGAATTCTATAAAGATACACACCGAACTTTCAGAAAATTAAGAAATTCTAACACCACAAACGGAATGGAGAGACACCACGGAGTGGGTAAAGACATTCTCCACACATCAATCTCACAAAGGGCTTCCACCCATAAGACATACATTTTAGAACCTCCTACAGTTCAGTAACAAGACCACCCAATTAAAAAAAAAAAGAGCAAGAGACTGGGTCACGCATTTCATAAGGAGGAAGTTCTAACGATTGCAAAAACTTCAACGAGATACTCAAATCAAATCACAGTGAGACTCCAGCACACCCATCCGTGCGGCTAAAAGCCAGAAGGCCGACAAACTCCATGGTGATGAGACTCTGAAACCAGAGGAAACCTCGGTCTCTGTCGGGGGTGGCGGGGCGGTGCAGAGAGCGATCTGCAAAACCGCTTCTATGAAAGCCGTTTGCGTCTCTGCTCCCAGCGCCGGCCCGGCAGACAGGTGCGCCCGAGGCCACCGAGAGACACGGAACGCTGCCGGGCGGCGAAAGTGAACCGGCGCCGGTTATAAGTAAAAACGAGCGCCTCTCACACAAAGGTGCGTGCGAGAAGCCAGACAAAGGACCGTGTAGCCCATGACTCCACGGACATCAAGCACAAAACCACGCAACACTAACCTGTGCTGCTGCGAATCAAGACAGAGCTTGGGGTGGGGAGCCAGTGGCTGTTAGGGGCACAAGAGGGAACCTTCTGGGGCACGGGGTGGGGCTGTTTTCATCCCCGTGGCAGACACACAGGCGTCTCTGAAGGTAAACACCCAACAATGTGCAGCTAATATGTGCACCCTTTACTCCCTACAAATGTGCCTTAGTAAAACATTTTAAAATCATAGGCAACATTAAAAAAAACAAACCTACTTTTGTGTGCATGATGCCATCCAAGAAAACCAAGGTGAGGGTCAGACACGAGAATGACGACGGTGGTCAGCTGGGTCATCCCAGCAGAGCTACGAGGAGGCACACTAGGGAGGTAAAACTCACCGACGATATTCTCAATATTGCTGCCGTTTGCTGTGCAAACCTCACCTCTCTCCGGAAGCCCTCCCTGACCTCCACCCACCACCCAGGACACCCCAGGTGTGTTGTCATATCACCCCTGTGTGCTCTGTTTGACGTGTCACTTACATGTTGATTTCATTTACTACAGCATAAGTCCCAGAGACAAGAGATCTTTCTCACTGCTATATTCCCAGCCTGCCACACAACAGGTGCTCCATAACTCGATCTTGAATGGATCTTGAATGCATAAATAAGCACTGAATGTATATGGATATATATATTAAAAATACACAAGTACATATATACCAATAAAATATATATCATATATGTTCTCTGTTCTTTAAACAGTTTTGGAAAAGCGTGCAACTTTAAAATTCAGGATTTTAGAATTACTAGTAGTTTGGAACCAAACTCTGGGTGCGGGGGGGCCAGAGAGATAGGAGCAAAATCAAGAGTAACTATTCACTGCGTTTGGAACAGCCACTCAAGGCTGAATGGAACAGGTCAGGCTGGAGAGTATCTTGAGGGAATAAATTCTTCCCAGGTTGACAGACAACCTCCCTGCTTCCACGACTGTAGCCAGAAGCACCAAGTCCCTAGGGACCAGGGGCCCTTCAGGGTCTGGCCCCCGGCACCTTCCGCGTCCCAGTCCCCAGAGCTCTCCTCAGACCCTGATGTCGTCGTTCACCCTCCCGGGCTGTTCCCTCTGCTCATCCCCGTCCACCCGGTGAACTTCAGGAACCCGCTCGGGGACGCCTCCTCTCGTCTTTGCCAGCCCGAGCCCCTCAAACACACCTCTGCCCAGGAGCCTGCACCCAGGCGTTCCCCGCACAGATCCGTGTGCACGTCCACCGCCCCGTCCGCTCAGGCCTGACCCACAGCCAGGGCTGCACAAACAGTTTCGTGGGAGGGAACAAGGACAGTTTCCAAAGCGAGGCGGGTGGCTCAACTTCCCCCACCGTCAGGCCGTGTGCGGGTTTGAGACGAGGGCCCCTCCCGTGTTCACCCGCCCCTCCCCCACCGTCAGACCCCGTGTGGCTTCCAGAGGAGGCTCCCCTCCCGAGTTCACTTGCCCCTCCCCCACCGTCAGACCGTGTGCGGCTTTGAGACGAGGCCCCCTCCCGTGTTCACCCGCCCCTCCCCCACCGTCAGACCGTGTGCGGGTTCTAGAGACGGCCCCCCTCCCGTGTTCATCAGCCTCTCTCTCCAGGCGGCCCACACGACCCCCACCCCGGTTTTCCCTTTGCTTCCTGTCCACCTCTCGAGGGTGGGGGGCTGGCAGGACCTGCCCTCTGACCCCTTCCTGTCCTGCCTCTCCAGCACCCCGGGGGGCAAAGGCCACGTCTACGTCAAGGCAGGGCAGCGGGACCAGGGTCACACCTGACCGGAAGGCAGGGTGGCCACGGAACCATTACCCAGACCAACGCTCTGTGGGAAAAACAGCGAGTCACCCGCAAAGAGAGGCGTCCAAGGACAGAGCGCACGATTCTGAGCGTCAGCTGCAGGCTGGACACCGGGTGTCCCCGGGGTCATCTGACTGCAGCCGAGGTGACTGCCGTCTCTGGCTGAACCAGATGGAACAACGGGCTCTCTTTCGTTCGGGGGTCAGAGCGCGTGTTGTCAACACCGGAGCCACACTCAGCAGGTGACAAGCTTGCCGCAGGAGGGCCTCTGGAACCCAGAGACACCGCTTCCCGACTCCGGCCAGGCCGTGCCAGGAGGAGCGGAAGCGACCAGTGTCCACCGTGTAACCTGTCCTCTGTCTTTGCACCCTCCCCCCCCTCCCCCAGTGTGGCTAAAGGAGCACAGACTGAACGTGCCTGCACTGCGATCCCCTACAACGCATTCCTTTCTGGGTCCAGTTACACAGATGGCTGCGATGGGCCCGGCTCCACCAGTGTGGCTTGGCCGATCCGCTAGGGTATCAGCTCTGGCAGCCCGGGCCCACCCTGATGCTCTCCCCCACCCACCCCTCCTCGGGGGGCCCACACGGGGGTCTCTCCAGTGGTCCCGCGCTGTGGGTTTTTCATTCCAGCAGCCTTGTGGCCAACGGGGGAGAGAGGGTTGCCTTTTCAAGTCCACAGCACCTCCCCCTAACAGCCCGGGGAGGGCGGGGCGGTGCTGAGCGCCACTGCCTTTTCTCTGCCTGGAATCTGCCTTCCCCCTTTCCAGGTACTCTGCATGGGAGCCGCTAGCTCCTCACACTCTTCCTAAGGCCATGGCTCCCATCTCTTGCATCTCTGGGCGTCGGAACAGAGCAAGGCCATCATCCCGGGTTCACTCGAATCGCTGCAGTGGAAGCTCACTGAGCAGGGTCGGGTGATGGCTGTGCGACCTTGAGCAGCTTGCTGCGCCGCTTTGAGCCTCGTTTCCACCTCAGCTGGCATTCAAATCCGGGCTCCATCTAAGGCCGGGCATGTGATATGGATGGAGTGGCTTCACCTTCCCGGCCCTTAGTTTCTCCAGGAGTCAAATGGGGGCTTTCATAACCATCCCCAGCAGGGAGGGGGTCCAGTGAAGCAACACACTTCCAGTGCCTGGGATACAGAGGACGCTCGGTTCAGGGAAATTCTCCTCATCCCCAGGTGACAGCAAGAACCTCAGTTCTGGCCCCCAGCTAGGCTCCCGCATGCTCATGTTGGGAGGCGTTGCATGAAGCTGGCGGGTCTGCCCTGGGACGAAGGGGAACCCCAAGCCCCGCACCCCAACACTGCACACACGCCGAGCTGGCAGGCCACCTTCTTCTTCCCTGGGATACTGTGCTCAGCCCAAGGGAGCAGGAGCTACTCAGGGCCAGGGCAGATGAACCCTGGGAGCCCCGGCAACTAGTCCAGATGATTCCAAATTGCCAGACGCGGTCTCGCCCCTGAAAACTGCAGGCCGACCACGTCACAGCATGCAGAGCCCGCGAGAGGCCTCAGGGACCTGTGCTCTGACTTTCCCTAATAAGAAGCCTGGGTGGCCGATCTCCAGGAGGCAGAGTGGACATTCAGGGAACCTCGAAATCATGCAGGGCTGTTCATCATCGTGTCCCTCCCAGTGGACACATTCCTGGGGCAGAAGGTGGAGAAGACTGGCCCGGAGGCCCTTTAAACAAGGGCCACTCACGTGGACGGCCTGGCCTGCTCCAGACGGAGATGACAATTGCCTGGTTAATGAGACAGGTCTGGGAGGCCTGACGGGAGAGGGGCAGGCTGTGAATCTACAGCCCCAGCGGCACAGACGGCAGGTACATCCCCCTGGTAACATTCTTGCTCAACTAACGTTACCTTTCCGTTCCCAGTGCCCAGGGGGTTGGCCTGAGGCTGGAGGCTGGGGACAAAGAGACAACAAGAGTCCTCGGACATATAAGGACTTTGGGTGCTCTGCTCCCTGTTGTAGTCTCTGTCTTCCCCCCACCCACCCGCCCCCGGCACAGTGCCTGGCACACAGTAGCTATGCAGCACAGGTTTGTTGAATGACTGAGCGATGTCCACCCTCAGGTGCTGACAGTCTGAGGAAAAGACAGAAGAGCAGGAGAGCAGTGTACCTCCTTGGATCACTGCATGCTTGAAAAGCACGGCCTGGAGAAGTGAGGATCCGGCCCGTGCTTTCATACCTGTGGCGATGAGAGCCTCACTACCTACTGGACAGCACTGAGCTCTTCACCTTTTGGTTCCTGTATCCATTATTTCCAATGATGTTCATTTCGTAAAACTTACTGAATTAGGAAGGGAGGGGGGAACTATCCCTGCTGGCGGCCCCTGCTCTGCGCTCTGGGTCCCCACAGATGCACCTGCTGCCTGGACCGCATCATCTTACAGAGACCACGACGCTGGGCCGGGGGCCCCTTCGGTATCCATTCTATGATTCCCTTTCAGGAATGGGGCCTTTGTCCCTCCCCCCGACAGGCCCCTCCCAACCCAGGGCCAGTGGATGGGGCCCTCTCCTTGGCTCTCCACGGGCCCCAAAGGAAGGACTGATCCCCTCAGCACATCCCTGAGGGCCAGACGGGCGCCCAGGGCTCTGCCACCACTCCAGTCCTGCTAGGAAGCCACTCTCAACTCACACAGAGCTGCCACGCCTCCAGGCCTTTGCCCTTGAACTTCTCTCCTCCTGGAATGTCTTCCCGCATGGCCACATCTCCTCTTGTGCCCAGAGCACCCACCACATCCCACAGGACCCCTGAGAGCCTCCGGGCTTCGGCAGGGACCCATTTTGCGCCCTGCGCGAGGCCCTGAGGGTGACTGAGAGCACTGGCTTTGGGCTCAGGCGACCCAGAACCCGAGCGCTGCCTGTGCCGCGTTTGTGCTGGGCGACCCCAGGGGCAGGTTCCTTAACCTCTCTGAGCCTCGGTTTTCTCATCTGTGCAAGCAGGGATAATTGAACCCTCTGGCCGAGATTGTCGTAAAGATTAAATGAGAGAACAGAGCCCTGCACACCAAGATTCTGACCGACAGGGGCTGTGAGTAGTGACAGTAGCAGCAGTATTGTCCCCTGCGCATCTAACAAGTGAGTCACACAGCTTAGGGGAGACCTTGCAGCAGCAGCTCAGGCAAACCAGTTTCTGGGCTGAAAAGGCCGGCGAGTCGGCGATGTTCTAGACAGATCCAACTGGATCACGGCCGGTGTGTGCGGGACACAGAGGCAATGAGGCGGGACAAGGGGTCTACACAAACAGCCTGGAACAGTCCCTCCCTGGGACTGCCATCCACCTGAGGTCTGCGTGGGTCAGCCCGGTGTCACGGCCCCTCCTGGCCAGAGCCTCCTGGGTGGGGTGGCCGCAGCTCCTGGCCGGCTCCCGGTGTCCCTTTAGGGCACTTTGATAAGAATCTGCACAGGCAGCTGTGCTCCCGGGACAGGGCTGCCCTCCTGGCTCCTCCCACTGCCCCTTCCATCCCTCCTGCAGCCCCTCCCCCTCCTCCCAAGCCTCCGAGCCTGCTCCTTCTGGGGCCTCCTGGCCCTCTATCAGAGACGTTCCGACTCGACACCAAGGATCACCTCCTCTGAGGCCTTCCCACCCCTGACTGGGAGTTCTTCCTCTCTCTCCGGCCGCCTGCTGCTGGAACGGCTGCTAAAGTTCCAGTTCGGAGCTGGCAGCCACCTGCCTCCCCGCCCTTGCACCTGGATGGGCAGGCCTGCCGCGTCCACACGAATCTTCCGTGCACAGGTGGCGGGGGGCAGGGGATGTAGCGGGTAGGCCCGCAGGAAGGACGGAGCGGAGAGCAAATACCCTCCCATAAGGGATAAACCAAAACGCAAGCCACACGCAGAAGACGTCACACACCAGTCCCCTAGTCCTACCCAGACCAGAGGAAGGTCTTGGCCACACCACACCCGTACCTTCCCAGTGCAGGGCGAGGCTGCAAACCCCGCGCCTTCCCCGCTGGCTGCCAAAATGCAACTCGCCAGAGAGATTACGGTTCACAGGGATACCCGACAGGCACCTTCCCGCACATACGAGGTAGCCTCGAGGTCACCACGACGCCACTGTTTAACCGTCCCCAGACGTGTAGCGGTGTGAGCTCACCTGAGCCACAGCCCTGGTCCAGGAGGCGGGCAGTTGCAGCCCCTGCACATCACTTGTGCTGCCCAGGGACCCAAGCATCCGGGGCTTTCCGTCCACCACAGAAACGGACCACTGAGTGTCCACACAGCCCTCTCCTCCAGCCTCGACATCAACAGGCCTGGGGGAGGGAGGGGGCCTCGCCTGGCCTGCCCCGGATGCCAGGGAGAGCACAGCCGTGTCCACAGCAGTGACTCCTGGCCCGTGGCCGGGGGCATCGCCAAGTTCCCTCACGATGGCTGCAGGGCACAGGGTCCTCCCTGCATGGGGCGCAGAGTGAGACAAAAGGCCTGGTGGGCAGAGAGCTGTTACTCTGCACAGCTTCCTCCATAAAGCTCCCAGCAACCTCTCATACACGTAAGAAGCCTGACACTCCAGGATTTTGGAAAGCCCATCTGTGGATCCAGGCCATGTGAGGTCGGAAGCTCGTCCACATCGGCGCCCCCACGTCCCCAGGGCCAGGTTCAGCATAACGTGGCAGGGGTTTGCTGCCCCAAATCCATCATTAGTCCCATTGATCTACCGGTCAGCAAGTCAAAGAGATCAAGGCCACAGGGATCACCCGATCTGCTCCCATAACTCCACACAATGAAGTCAAGGCCATCGGGAATGGACAACCAAGCTCCCAGAATGATCCAGCCCATCATGGGAGCACCCTCCTCATTTTTCGAAGCAGCGACACAACAAAATCTCAGTACTGAGGTTATAAATAACCCTGCACTGACTTGGCCCGAGAGAAGTGCTCCCTGAGCCCTGAGCTGGAAGAGGCCTCTTGTGTCTCGGCAGGAAAACGGGTGAACGGGACCCATCCACACAAAACGAGGGACACGAAACGGCCCGGAAAACACACAAGCCCCGGCTGCCCTAAGCATCAGAGGGGAGCAGCGAAGGCAGCCAAAGAAGGCCCATGTCCCGATGTGCCTGAATGAAGCCAAACTTCAGTGCCTGAGCTAAGAAGTGCCCCCCTGGGAATTAAACCCTATGCAGCCACGCAGGGACACGGCGGTCACATACATCAGGGCACGGTCCTGCCCCAGAGACCAGGTGCTGGCGGGGAACATCGCGTGGCCGCAGGGCTGCTGGGGGCCCCACGTGTGGATTCGGGTGGTGAAGAAAGGTGTCTATACTACAGTGAGTAGTGACCTACACACACACACACACACACACACACACACACACACACACACACACCGCCTTCCCTCACTCACGGCGGGGCTCAGTCTACTGCCCAGATGTCCACAAATAATGGCCCCTCAATAATGCTCCCTGTGTCTCTGGCTCATCACAGGGTGCATGTAAATGCTCAGTTGTAGGAGAGACGTTGTTACCCGGAAGGTCAGTGTATCCTTGGACCCACAACTCTGCTCCTAGGTACAAACACCAGTAGACACATGACTTTATGATAGGAAAATCCCAGACTCAGCAGGCAGAGAGGGAAAAGTGAAGACCTGAGGCCCCTGGGTGGGGACAAACAAGTGCTCTGGAACAGAGCTGGGAGGGCCTGACCACAGTGAACCCCCTCAGGGGTGTGGTTCCTCTAAAGCACGGACCAGACACCACCTCCTGCCGTCAGGGTCCCCGCAGCAATCTGACAAAAGACCTGACTGAAACTAAGTAGCAGGCCGTAAAACGTACGACCCACAAGGTACTGATACGGCCACACATCACCCACACACAATGGAATCGAGGCCATCAAGGATGGACAACCCAGCACCCAGAGTCATCCAGCCCATCACGGGAGCAGCCTATTCATTCACTGAAGCAACGAGACAACAAAATCTCAGTACCGAGGTTATAAATAATCCTGCACTGAATTGGCACGAGCGATGTGCTCCCTGAACCCTGAGCTGGAAGAGGCCTCCTGTGTCTCGGCAGGAAAACAGGTGAACGGGGCCCATCCACACAAAACAAGGGGCACGCAACGGCCAGGAGAACACACAAGCCCCGGCTGTCCTGAGCATCGGAGGGGAGCGGCCACGGCAGCCAAAGAAGGCCCATGTCCCAATGTACCTGAATGAAGCCAAACTTCGGTGCCTGAGCCAAGAAGTGCCCATCTGGGGATTAAACCCTATGCAGCCACGCAAGGGCACGGCGGTCACATACGTCACATACGTCACACACGTCACATACGTCAGGGCGCTGGTCCTCCCAATAATCCCAATAACTCATCTTTTTTCCTTTGAAGACCTTGCCCCGTCAGCTTTCCTAGTCTATATAATTTGGAGAATGCTAACTCTCTACAGAACCGAAAGGTGAGCACGTAACCTAGATCTGGCCAATCAGTGGATTTCATGCCCTTTGTTTCGGTCACCGGATCGAGGCTGGACATGTGACCTGGCCCGGCAAACCCATGCCAGGCCCTGCAACTGAACTGTTGTGAAGGAGACGCTCTCTTCCCTTGGGGAGCTGTCGGGGCTGCTCCCTGCAACAAACTGACTAGACCGTGAGGCCAATATGATAGGCAGAGAGCGACAAGAACTCCTGATGACACAATGTGGGTCCCCGGGTCCACCCGGACCTGACGCTCAGTGGATCTGGATGGCAGTGGACCGCAATGGAGCTAGGACCCAAGCCAGCAAAGCAACACACTAGCTTGAGCACTGATGTTTCTGCATGTCTGTGTGTTCAACATAAACTATGGAGGGAAGAGGACCCCAGAGAGAGGAACCCCAAGAGTGTGCACGCAGAAATCACACTCACAGGCCAGAAGAGTGTGGATCATGGGGGGTGGGGGGAAAGGACTTGCAGTCCACGGAGAGGAAGGTCTGCTCTAGTCCAACAGGCGGCTTTACCACACTATTTGCAACTTTGTACATATGAAGTTAGCTTTGAAACAAGACTAAAGGAGACCCCAGCAGGCAGCTAGAGTAGCTTCATGGGTGCAGGAATTAAAACAGCATTTAAACAGCCAGCAGCAGCCTGTTTGGAGTGTTTCCAAAGCCTTGTGCTGTTTCTGTCTCCCCAAGGAGAAATCCCAGCTTTGCTGCCCTCTCTTTCTTATGCAGGAACAGGTCCTCCAAATGAGTCCATCCAGGGAGGACAGGTGGCAGGGTCAAGGTCACACAGGCTACTGAGGCACAGCAGCCCTGGGGACAAAGGGCTTCCTGCTACAACCCCCTGGTGGGAAGCACCACTACAGGCAGGTTTCCTCTGGAGCCACAGAGGCTGCAGCCTCAGGGCGCTCACTTGTGTGGCCCTTCTTAGATCTGACACATCATTCCAGGCTCTTTGTCTGAAAGAGGGCCGCCCACCCACAAATATATAAATTCTAAACTCTAGGCCCACAAGGTGTGCATCTGCCCCAGTCCCCAGCCACACCCCAGGCTGCTTCCCACCCCCTTCTCCCCCAAACCCTTGGAGCCTTGTCACTGTCTGGATGTGACTTGCAATAGCTACTCAAAGCCTCTGCTTCCAAAACAGGCTCTGCTCCTTTGATTTGCCATTTCCTCCCCATTATAGGTGATTTCCACACTTGTTATGCAAATGACATCTACTGAGACCCATTGTGTGAAATGCTTACTGGACTCTTTGAAAGTCCTCTTTAGTTTAAAAATAAAACTAAATCTTCCTGCTTCTCCCTGAGCCAGTGCTGGGGAAGGGGGAGTTCCAGCCTCCAGAAAGGAAGAAGCTCAGGGGCGCCTGGGTGGCTTAGTAGGTTGAGCTGCTGACTTTCCTTAGGTCATGAGCTCTAGGTTCCTGGGTTCGGGCCCCATGTCGGGCTCTGTACTGTCTGCCAGCTAAGAGCCTGGAGCCTGTTTCAGTTTCTGTGTCTCCCTCTCTCTCTGACCCTCCCCCGCTCACGCTTTCTCTCTATCACTCTCCTAGAAATAAATAAAAATTTAAAAATTTAAAAAAGAAAAAAAGGAAAAGAAAGGAAGAAGCCCCCCAGACTCACAAGATCACCTCCCTCCCCCACCCCCGGCCATCTCTGGGACCTGTCTCAGGTGCCTTCGGACCTGTCAGGGCTGGAAGAAGGACCATGTCACACGTGCAGGCTCCACTGCTTGACCCTGACTTGGGTTCCACGCCTTCATCTCCTCAGTGCCCCTGAAGTCTTCCCAGACTGTCAAGGGCATCCCAGACTGAAGGGACGCATCTGCCCTCCTCACGCGGGCACTCCGGAGCCCCCAGGCCTGACAGTAGTAGACCAGAGCATGGGGGCTGCCCAGGGAGCTTGCACCCTGCCCAGGGCCACCTTGGGGCTTCTCACCTTCCTCCCGAGAATGGGATCCTCCACGCCCCACACTACGAAAGGGAACCCCACTTCTGAAGTTACATGACTGATGTTCGTGATGTTGCAAAATCCCTTGAAAAGGAATCATTCTAGAGGTAATAATTCTTGGTTTTAAATGTTC
>JAESUZ010003505.1:0-72160 GCA_017311185.1 Proteles cristata cristata
AATTAACATGCTTTGAATGAACACCTGCAGCCAGGCTTTGTTGTCTTTCTCAAGACGCTTAAAATCTGTGAGGGAAAAATGTAAATACTTCAAAAAGAATGAATAGTAATAGGCATAAGGGAGTAAATGCTGGAAGTGGACTGAGGGGTTTTAACTTTGAGCCAGAATGAAACTTTGATGTTAAATTAAGAAAGACACCTCTACTAACATTAATACCTCAGCATTCTCTGACATCCTGGGAATGGGATCCAGACCAAGTTAAACAAACAAACAACTCAAAATGGCAGCCATCCATCCCTTCTTGACTTTCCCTTTGGTTTAGCACCTCTTTACTTTTAGCTTGGTTATTTCATTATCTTTCTCTCCGTAAACAAGAGGACTTTGGGGTGTGATGGACATTTCTCTGTATTTTGGCTCTGTCACTTTGACAACACTGTGACTTTTGACAAAAAATTTGAGAGCTACCTAGATCTTACCTTCCTATCCTTAAAATGAGTGTATAAACATCAATTTCTTAAAGATGCACTGAGGAGTAAAGTAGCCAATTATATTAAGTGCTTACATAGTACTTGGTACCTTGTAATCTCTCAGAAAACATTAGCATGTGTTAGAATTATTTACTTTTTGAAAATATACTCTTCTCCTTCTTCTTAGCTAACTTACATTTCGGACCCTCAGAGAAGGAGCCAAATGAAGGAATAAGCTAGAAAAATATTTAAAATAATTTAAAAATTATTAACTTCAATTCTCATCTCAAGAGAACTTTGGAGTAGTCCACTTGTCCATGTTTTGATTACCCTTACCAGGTTCTACAAATTTTTAGTGTTTTTAATATAGGAAGTCAGTCAAAAGTTTTAGTTGTCCAGTGAACTCTACTATTGGTCTGATGTGGATTCCTCTCTGGAAAACGTATTCTTCATTTTCTTTTTCTGCATGTTATATTTTAATTTTTTAATATTTATTTGTGTGTGTGTGTGTGTGAGAGAGAGAGAGAGAGAGAGAGAGAGAGAAGAGGAGGGGCAGAGAGAGAGGGAGACACAGAATCCAGATGATTGAAACAAAATCTTTCTGAATAGGATATAGGAATCTGCCTTTTTAACAATCTTCAGTGATTACTTTTGGGAATACTACAGTATGAATGAAGGTTGACTACTCTTGGTAACAGTGATTTGATTAGTTCTCTTCAATTTATAGAGAGTAATTCATTGGTAGGAAGTTAAGATATAAATTGATTGATTACAGATATGAACTGATACATCCAAACATCAAGAAACAACTTAGCAATTAGAATATTTAATAGCTAGTTCATTTACATGGCAATGAATTTTTATTTTTCTTGTTCCCGAATGTCCCTGCTTATATATTTTGTGTATATATTTGTGTTGGTATCGAATGACAGGAGCACCTCTGGGGCGAGGGATAATTGGTGGGAAGCCAGTTTTGCAAGTAGTAGCTGTATGTCCTCTGGAAAGGATAATATGCATAAACCTGAGTATTCTCATCTTTACAGTGTGGCTCAAAAAGGTCATTACCCCACAGGGTGGTTGTGATAATATAGATTAGAAACATAAAGCACTTATATTATTCTGCTTTCCTCTCCCTTGAGTTGTAAGCAGTGCAACTAATAAAGTTAGATGGTGATTACAATAAAGTGTGATGTTTGCGTTCTCAAAATATAAATTATTTTGTTTACAGTGTCACAGAGTACAATTTTAGATGCCTCCTCATTTAGATCTGAAATCCAGACCTTGAAGCGTTCTTGCCAGATTTCACCAATGAAAACACTGGAAACTCAGTTAAGTCTGAGTTCAAGATGGGGCACCTGGGTGGCTCCTTTGGTTAAGCATCCAACTCTTGATTTCTTCTCAGGTCATGATCTCACAGTTCATGAGATCAAGCCCTGGGTTGGCCTCTGGACTGAAATCATGGCGCCTGCTTAGGATTCTCTCTCTGCCTTTCTCTCTGTCCCTCCCCTGGCTTTCTCTCTCTCTCAAAACAATCATTTTTAAAAATTGAATTTAGGACAATAAACAACTTTTTAGCATAAGTAAATCACATGCATATTTGAAATATACTTAACTAAAATTCTTTCATTATTCATCTCAAAGTCAAAGTTAACTGGCTGTCCTTTAGTTTCTATGGCATCGCTAAACTATAGAGAAACTTGTTTTCACCACAGAGACTTTTACTCTGCCACCCTGATGAAAATGGGAGTCATTGGTCATTGCCCAAAGAGGGAAGCTCAGAGATGGGCCTTACAGCCCTTAGGTACTGCTGGTCAGCATTAAAACCAAGCCTTCTGAAAACAGGACCTCTTGAAGCTTTTCTGGCTTTAAGACTTCTCAGAGTATTCAGATTTAAACTGCTGAGAGAGGCATAGAGAGGGATCAACCCACTGAGAAAACAGAAGACTTGTCCATGCTTTAAATTTTTTTAAATGTTTGTTTATTTTTGAGAGAGAGACACACACAGAGCATGAGCAGGGGAGGGGCAGAAAGAGAGGGAGACACAGAATCCAAAGCAGGCTCCAGGCTCTGAGCTGTCAGCATGGAGCTCGAACACGGGGCTTGAACCCACGGACCGCAAGATCATGACCTGAGCCAAAGTTGGACTCTTAAGTTACTGAGCCACCCAGCTGCCCACAGAGAATGGTTTAGAAAATATTTCATCATATCATCGATGGGATAGGTTGCTCTTGCTCCCTTGGGAAGCTCTGAGTAAAGCTTTGGAGAGAACACATGTTGGTGCATCCTATGCTTACTACACTGAGGTAGTAAAGTTCAAGGCTCTACAGAGTCTCTCTTGGAATCTAGTGGAGGAATTTGGTGATTATACACCATGAGGCCATTGTAGATGTTTGGAGAGCAGGAACTATCTTGTGCTTATTTTTGATTGCTACCGTAATTAATATAAGGTTAGATAATTTTTTGGTATCTTGAACTTCTTACTATTTTGTGGGAGAGAGTTTATGGTAACTAAGATTTGAAAATCATGCTAAAATTATTTTATATAAACTTTGTTGATTATGTGCTTTATATAGAGTCGGCCTTCACGACTAGAAAATAGTTTAGAATCCCTGGTTTACCTGTATCTGGTTTGTCTTTAATCTCTGGAGATTTTGGTTTTCTAATATAGTCAGTGAGAGAAATAATATATAAGTTCTACCTTCAACAAAGACACAAAGTAAACATGTATAAAATCATATTCATGAGTCTTTTTTTTACATTTTACATTTTTAAGGTTTTTTTTTTTTTTTTTGAAAGAGAGAGAGTACGTGTGAAAGTTGGAGAGGGGCAGAGAGAGAGAGGGAGGGAGAGATTCTCGAGCATGCTCCATGTTGTCAAGAGCAGAGCTCAGCATGAGGCTCAAACTCATGAACTGTGAGATCATGACCAGAGCAGAAATCAAGAGTCCGAAGCTTAACCAACTGAGACACCCAGATGCCCCATATTCATGAATATATTTAAGGTGGCTTCAACTTCAAAGAATACAACAAATATTAAGTGCACATACTTTTTTCCGTTGAAGATAAATATAGAGAAAATGAATGTAAGTAAGAAGATAAAGTATATTGTAAATAAAACATATGTAGCAAGTAAACTTGCAGGCAAACATTTGCTTTTTTATTTTCTTTTCCAAAAATGTATGAGATCATCCACTATTTGACATAAAATGTGTTCTATAGAAAAGTCCATTATTTTTCTAAACTTCTATATTTTCTTTTAATTGCTGTGTGTTCATCTTCCAAACTTATGCATGAATACTGTTGGCAATTTGTTTCTTATAAAGAGCTTTTCTGGAAGGTTTCAATGTAGCTCTCATTTGTTGCTCCACATAGTGTTCTTTTGTTCTCTAAGCCTGCCCTGTCTGCTAAAATGTATTGGAAAAAAAAAAAATCCCCGTTCTTCCCTTCTCTTTGATTGAGTTATCTTTTGCTAGGCAAAGTGCTGTTAGCTTTTATGCTCTTTGCTTGGCTTCCAGCCGCTCTCCCAATAGATGGCTGCTATATCACTGCCAGGAGCCCGAGATCCCTACAAGGAGGAGATCAAACCTCCACAACAGGGATTCTTCCAGGCAGGTCAAGTTCAAGAGCCTGCTCGGGAAACACAGTCTACATCACACAAAAATGTTATTACTTGTTTGGAATTCTTTTTCTATGCACGGCCTTTACTTCTAAAACTGACTGACGAGTCAAGTTCAAATCCATCTACAAATTGCTGGCACTTGCTTCCCTCCCACCCCCTTCCATATAAGTTCTTTCGTGTTACATACACTTATCTCAGTTGAAGTTGTCAATTCAGCTGTCAATCTGTTGTGCCATTTTAGTTGAGCTCTATAAAAACAACAGATCATGTGTTTTATTCTCAAGGTGAGTGTACCTTATAAATGTAATATCATTGCATTGTAATTCATTTGAATACTCTAGGGAGGGGAGGAGAAGATAAATGTTATCACTGATCTCACCTGTCAAAAACAAGGAATTCTTGTCATTTACACAGGTTAAGACCAATTACACAATTTTTATTTAATATCATATGACAGTTTTCTCCTATTAAAAATATTTTTGGTGCCCACAGTTTAACATGCCATTTTCTGTATGTTTTTACTTTGTTTAAATGTGGGTGGTCATGGATGTATATCTTAGTTCCAATTCACTAGATATAGAGAGTAATTAATATAAAAACTTAGTTGAGAATAAGACATTGTCTAATTTGCATATCTTTTTTTTTTTTTTACAAATAGTTTATTGTCAAATTTGTTTCCACATAACACCCAGTGCTCATCCCCACAAGTGCCCTCCTCCATGCCCACCCCTCATCCCCCCACATCCACCAGTCCTCAGTTTTTGTCAGCATTCAAGAGTCTCTCATGCTTTGCCTCTCCCCCTTTCCCCCACCATTTCCGCCCTTCTTCTTCCCCTTGGTCCTCTCTTAAGTTCCTCCTAATCCTCCTATACGTGCACACATATGACATTTGTCTTTCTCTGCCTGACTTACTTCGCTCAGCATAACACCCTCAAGGTCCATCCATGTTGCTACACATGGCCAGATTTCATTGTTTCTCATTGCCATGTAGTATTCCATGGTATAGATAAACCACATTTTCTTGATCCATTCATCTGTTGATGGACACTTAGGCTCTTTCCATGTTTTAGCTATTGTGAAGAGTGCTGCTATGAACATTGGGGTACATGTGCTCCTATGCATCAACATTTCTGTATCCCTTGGGTAAATTCCTAGCAGTGCTATTGCTGGGTCATAGGGGAGTTCTATTGTTAGTTTCCTTAGGAACCTCCACACTGTTTTCCAGAGGGGCTGTACCAGTTTACATTCCCACCAACAGTGTAGGAGGGTGCCCGTTTCTCCACATCCTCTCCAGCATCTAGAGTTCTCTGATTGGCTCATTTTAGCCACTCTGACTGGCGTGAGGTGGTATCTCAGTGTGGTTTTGATTTGTATTTCCCTGATGAGGAGCGATGCTGAGCATCGTTTCATGTGTCTGTTGGCCATCTGGATGTCCTCTTTGGAGAAGTGTCTGTTCATATCTTCTGCCCATTTCTTCACTGGGTTGTTTGTTTTTCGGGCGTGTAGTTTGGTGAGTTCCTTGTAGATTCTGGATATCAACCCTTTATCTGATATGTCATTTGCAACTATCTTTTCCCATTCCGTTGGTTGCCTATTAATTTTCTGGGTTGTTTCCTTGGCTGTGCAGAAGCTTTTAATCTTGATGAGGTCCCAACAGTTTATTTTTGCTCTTGATTCCCTTGCTTTTGGGGATGTGTCAAGTAAGAAGTTGCTGCGGTGGAGGTCAAGGAGGTTGTTTCCTGCTTTCTCCTCTAGGGTGTTGATAGTTTCCTGTCTCACGTTCAGGTCCTTTATCCATTTTGAGTTTATTTTTGTGCATGGTGTGAGAAAATGATCTAGTTTCATTCTTCTGCATGTTGCTGTCCAGTTCTCCCAACACCATCTGTTAAAAAGGCTGTCTTTTTTCCATCGGATATTCTTTCATGCTTTGTCAAAGATTAGTTGGCTGTATACTTTTGGGTCCACTTCTGAGTTCTCAATTCTGTTCCATTGGTCTATGTGTCTGTTTTTGTGCCAATACCATACTGTCTTCATGATGACAGCTTTGTAGTAGAGGCTAAAGTCTGGGATGGTGATGCCTCCCGTTTTGGTTTTATTTTTCAGGATTACTTTGGCTATTCGGGGTCTTTTGTGGTTCCATACAAATTTTTGGATAGTTTGTTCTAGTTTTGAGAAGTATGCTGGTGCAATTTTGATTGGAATTGCATTGAATGTGTAGAGTGCCTTAGGTAGTAATGACATCTTAACTATATTTATTCTTCCTATCCATGAGCATGGAATGTTGTTCCATTTCTTTGTGTCTTCTTCAATTTCCTTCATAAGTTTTCTATAGTTCTCATCATACAGATCTCTTGTATCCTTGGTTAGGTTTATTCCGAGGTATTTTATGGTTTTTTTGTGCAATTGTGAATGGGATTCAGTTTCTTGATTTCTCTTTCTGTTGCTTCATTGTTGGTGTATAAAAATGCAACCGATTTCTGTACGTTGATTTTGTACCCTGCAACTTGGCTGAATTCTTGAATCAGTTCTAGTAGGCTTCTGGTGGAGTCTGTCGGGTTTTCTATGTAGAGTATCATGTCATCTGCGAAGAGTGAAAGTTTGACTTCCTCTTTGCCAATTCTGATACCTTTGATTTCCTTTTGGTGTCTGATGGCTGATGCTAGGACTTCCAGCACTATGTTAAACAACAGTGGTGAGAGTGGGCATCCCTGTCGTGTTCCTGATCTCAGGGGGAAAGCTCTGAGTTTTTCCCCGTTGAGGATGATG
Organism: Proteles cristata cristata; assembly: GCA_017311185.1. Classification (NCBI taxonomy): domain Eukaryota; kingdom Metazoa; phylum Chordata; class Mammalia; order Carnivora; family Hyaenidae; genus Proteles; species Proteles cristata. Next base: position 6,852 of record JAESUZ010003505.1, read on the forward strand.
TTCGCTGAAGGCTTCTCATAGATGGCTTTGATGATGTTTAAGTAGGTTCCTTCTATCCCAACTTTCTCGAGAGTCTTTATTAAGAAGCGATGCTGTATTTTGTCAAATGCTTTTTCTGCATCTATTGACAGGATCATATGGTTTTTATCTTTTCTTTTATTGATATGATGTATCACATTGATTGATTTGCGAATGTTGAACCAGCCCTGTTACCCAGGAATGAATCCCACTTGATCTTGGTGGATGATTCTTTTGATATGCTGCTGGATTCGATTTGCAAGGATCTTGTTGAGAATTTTTGCATCCATATTCATCAAGGATATTGGCCTGTAGTTCTCTTTTTTTGCTGGATCTCTGTCTGGCTTGGGAATCAGAGTGATGCTGGCTTCATAAAATGAGTCTGGGAATTTTCCTTCGACTTTCTATTTTTTGGAATAGCTTGAGAAGAATTGGGATTAATTCTGTTTTAAATGTCTGGTAGAATTCCCAAGGGAAGCCATCAGGTCCAGGGCTCTTATTTGTTGGGAGATTTTTGATCACTGATTCAATTTCTTCACTCGTTATGGGTCTGTTCAGGTTTTCTATTTCTTCCCGTGTGAATTTTGGTAGTGAGTGTGTGTTTAGGAATGTGTCCATTTCTTCTAAGTTGTCCAATTTGTTGGCATATAATTTTTCATAGTAGTCCCTGATAATTGCTTGTATTTCTGAGGGGTTGGTTGTAATAAGTCCTTTTTCATTCATAATTTTGTCTATTTGGGTGCTCTCTCTTTTCTTTTGGATAAGTCTGGCTAGAGGTTTGTCAATTTTGTTTACTTTTTCAAAAAACCAACTCTTGGTTTCATGGATCTGTTCAATTGTTTCTTTCGTCTCTATGTTGTTTATTTCTGCTCTTATTTTTACTATTTCTCTTCTTCTACTGGGTTTAGGGCGTTCTTGTTGCTCTGCCTCTAGTTCCTTTAGGTGAGCTGGTAGATTTTGGACTTGCGCTTTTTCTAATCTCTTGAAATAGGCCTGGAGAGCAATGTACTTTCCTCTTAGGACTGCCTTTGCCGCATCCCATAGATTTTGAATTGTTGTGTTTTCATTTTCATTTGTTTCCATTTATTTTTTAATTTCATCTCTAATTGCCTGATTGGCCCATTCATTCTTTAGAAGGGTGTTCTTTAACCTCCATGTTTTTGGAAGTTTTCCAGACTTCTTCCTGTAATTGATTTCAAGTTTCAAAGCATTGTGATCTGACATTATGCATGGTATGATCTCCATTCTTTTATATTTATTGAGGGCTGCTTTATGTCCCAGTATGTGATCTATCTTGGAGAATGTGCCATGCGCACTTGAGAAGAAAGTAAATTCCCTGGCCTAAGGATGTAAAGTTCTAAATATATCCGTCAGGTCCATCTGGTCCAATGTATCTTTCAAGTCCATTATTTCTTTAGTGATTATCTCTCTGGTTAACCTATCCATTGCTGTAAGCGGAGTATTAAAGTCCCCTGCTATTAGCACATTCTTATCTATAAGCTTGTTTCTGTTTGTGATTAATTGTTTTAGATATTTAGGTGCTCCCATATTTGGTGCGTAGACATTTATGATTGTTAGTTCTTCCTGATGGATGGACCCTGTAATTATTATGTAGTGCCCTTCTTCATCTCTTGTGATTGTCTTTAATTTAAAGTCCAGTTTGTCTGATATAAGTATCGCTACTCCGGCTTTCTTTTGATTTCCTGTAGCATGATATATATTTCTCCATCCCCTTACTTTTAATCGGAAGGTATCTTCCCGTCTAAAATGAGTTTCTTGTAGACAGCATATAGATGGATTTTGTTTTTTAATCCATTCTGCTACCCTATGTCTTTTGATTGGAGCATTCAGCCCATTTACATTCAGTGTTATTATTGAAATACGTGGGTTTAGAGTCTTTGTATCTTTTGTAGGGCTCATGTTTGTGGTGGTGTCTCTGGAATCTTTGTTCCTTGCAACCTTTCCTTCAGAGCATCCCCATCAGGATTTCTTGTAGGGCTGGCTTCGTGGTGACAAATTCTTTCAATTTCTGTTTGTTTGGAAAGGTTTTTATCTCTCCTTCTATTTTGAATGACAGGCTTGCTGGATAGAGGATTCTTGGCTGCATATTTTTACTGTTCATCACATTGAAGATCTCTTGCCATTCCTTTCTGGCCTGCCACGTTTCAGTAGATAGGTCTGTCACCCCTCTGATGGGTTTCCCTTTGTATGTGAGGGCCCTTTTCTCCCTAGCTGCTTTCAAAATTCTCTCTTTGTCCTTGTATTTTGCCATTTTTACGATGATATATCGTGCAGAAGATCGATTCAAGTTACGTCTGAGAGGAGTCCTCTGAGCCTCTTGTATTTCCACATTGACTTCCTTCCCCAGGTCGGGGAAGTTCTCTGCTATAATTTGTTCCAGGACTCCTTCAGCACCTTTCCCTCTCTCTTCCTCTTCTGGGATTCCTTTGATATGGATATTGTTGCGTTTGACTGTGTCACTGAGCTCTCGAATTCTTCTTTCCTGTTCCTGGATCAGTTTGTCTCTTTTTTTGTCAGCTTCTTGTTTTTCTATCATGGTGTCTTCTAAATCACTTATTCTCCTTTCTGCCTCTTCAATCCGTGCATTGGAGGCCTCTAATTTATTATGTATCTCATTTATCGCATTTTTAATTCTTCATGTCTATTTTTATTTTCCATTCTGTCTGTAGCCATAGTTTCTTTGATGTCCCCTATGTTTTTTTCAATCCCTGCTATTAATTTTTACCATTATTATTTTAAAATCTTGTTCACTTATGCTGCTGATATCTGTTTTGAGCAGTTCATTAGCTGTCATTTCTTCTTGGAGTTTCTTTGGAGGAGAGCTCTTTCGTTTCGTCATTTTAGTTAGCTTTCCAGCTCTTGTTGGTTTTAAAGACCTGTTATCCTCTCTGTTTCTATGAGCACTGCTATATCCAAGAAGACTCTTTGACTTTCCAGGGCCTATCCTTTCAGAGATTGTTTTTTGAATGGTATCCCTCGGTCACTCTTGTTGGGATCTTAGTTATTTTATTTTCTTATTCGTAGTGATATTTGGGACTCTTCACCTTGTGTACTCTAGCTTGTTTCTTGAGGTAGCCCTGGAAAGGAAAACAGACAGACAAACACACAGGGAGCAGAAGCACACAAACGCACAGGCTGATTCAACTTACATGCAAAGCGAGAGGGAAAACGAAAAAGTTAATAGAAAAGACGGAGGAGGGGGGGCGAATAATAGGGAGCATAAAATACATAAAACGGTCAAAAAGGGGAAAAGAAAAGGAAAAAAGAAGAAAACCAATGGACAAGGAACGGCTTAAAGCATATACCTGGATTTCCCAGCTACAGTTAAATATTCTTGTGTATGCAGTGCTGGTTTAAGAGCATAGAGAAAAAGAGAGAAGGCAGGTTGAGACAAGGCAGATTTGGAAATAGAATGAACAGGCAGAAGGGATAAGAAGCTTTTTTCAAAGAGGTTAAGGGTAGAATATGGTTGGATAGGTGAGAGAAGGATGCTGGAATTATCCAGAGAAACTATATAGTCTAATTACTCCTGAGAGAAATAGCTGAAAAAGTTGGTAGGTGTAGAATTTACATTTACAGACTGGACTTATTGTGATTGTTTAAGCAAGCTGGCGACCAGAGTCAATGAGGTCAGTGTTTTGGGGAAAAAAGTGAGAAAAGAGAAAGAAGAAGAAAAAAGGAAAGGAAAGGGGAAAAAAAAGAAAGAAGAAAAAAAAAGGAAAAAGAAACCAAAAAAAGGGAAAAAAAAAAGGGAGGAGGGCACCTCTCAGGCAGGGATGGGCGTGGCGTGATCCGATGCCTCAGGCGGGGGTTCTGCCTTGGCGATTGTGGGGAGGAGAGTGACGGTGCTCCAGTCCCTTCTTGAACCCCGCGCTGCAGCTCGCTTTTTTTTTTTTTTGGCGTGTCAACTCCCCGTTCCGGGGACGCAGCCGAAGTTGGTTGCACTCTTCAACCCAGGCCAGTTCCAATCTCCAAATCCCAGTCCGCGCCCCGCTGAAGTTGCCTTAGACACAGCTTCCCAGACAACCCCCTCGGGCAATTCCAGGCTCCCTGCTGAGCTCTGGGGGCGGAGTCAGAATCGCTGCTTCCTTCTCTGGGTCGGGCTGGTGCGCATGCGCGGGGGCTTGCCTGCCGGGTCCGCGTAGCTGAGCCCGCTGGAGTGAGGAAAACCGGGTCTCTCTATGGCTCGTCACCCGAAACACGAACTCACAGGCAAATTTCCCAGTTTTTAGCTCTTTGCCTTCCCTCTCGAGTTCCAGCCAGCCAGGAGCGCGGACGCCCGGTGTCTGCGCGTCTCTTTCAGGGGTCCCAGCCGCCCTGGAGCTACAATGGCGGCAGACGCGCCACCGCCGCTTTAAAACCCAACCTCCAGGAGCCGCACAAAGAAGCAGTTTGTGTGCTCAGCCTCCCCCAGGACCAGTTGTCGCGAGGGGACCTGGTGTGCAGGTATTTGGCAAGTAAGGTCTTTCTATGCACCGAGCGGAGATTTTTCTGTCTCGGACTCTCTCCTTTTCCCCTCTCACTCCCCGTAGAGGGTAGAGGGGGATCGCCTCCCACCCTGGAGTCTCCGATCCCGGCCTGATTTTACCTTCCCCGGTTCGCACTCACGTTAGAAGGCTTTCTCAGTGGGTTCTGCGTCCTTTTTCTCCCAGTCTCTCAGGTTTCCAATGGCTTCAGATCTTTTCTGTGTGATGTATGGGTGCGAGTGCAAGTACGGAGCTCCTTACTTCTCCGCCATCTTGTCCCCCCTCCTAATTTGCATATCTTTAAGATGTATTCCTGGATGTGAATTATTTCATCATTTTACATACTATTTCTTTGCTATGTGATGAAAATTTACAGTAGAAACATTTTTTTAAATTTTTTAATGTTTTATTTATTTATGAGAGAGAGACAGCATGAGCAGGGGAGGGTCAGAGAGGAAGGGAGACACAGAATCCAAAACAGGCTTCAGGCTCTGAGCTAACTGTCATCAGAGACCCCAACGCAGGACTCGAACCTACAAACTGTGAGATCATGATCTGAGCTAAAGTCGGATGCTTAACCAACTGAGCCCCCCAGGCGCCCCTACGTTAGAAACATTTTGAGTGCCTCTTTCATCCAATCTTTATATTGTCTCTAACTGCCCATATTTAGTTTGAGATTTATATTAATCTCTTTGTTTAATAGTTAGGTTAAACATTTTCCATGTGTTTATTTACCATTTATGTGTTAATTTTTTTATCAATTTAAATAGTATAAATACCAATGTCATCTTCCATGACTCTGTTAAACTCCATGGTGTGTTCATCTCTTGGGGTTTTTGTGTTCATTATATCAATTTTTACAAGTGGCATGTTTATCATAGCTATCAATTTTATGTTTCGTTTATTAAAAACTCAACAATCTGCTATCTGCAAAACCTGTATTTCCTTTGCAACTTCTTCTAAAATTTAAGTTTTGCCCCCAAATAACATTAAAAACAAAATATCTGTTTATTTGAGTGTCAGCACTTTGCTAGCTAGAAGTTGATCTTGTATATGTTTATTTTTTTCCATAAAAAGTTGAACACACACACACACACACACACACACACAATTTCTAAAACCCAGGCCAATTTGGCACGAATTATGCTAAAGTAGAATTTTCATTCTTCTTTTTTATAAGAATCTGTACCAAAATACATTTACAGAAAATGTATTCTCTTAAATTAATGGCAATTGTACTTACTTCATGGTATAAGAAACGAGGCTTCACTGTAGGAATTTCATAGTGAATTTTTACTATATATCCTTGGAAACTAGACTGCCAATCTGTTATTGAAGTGTTCACATCAGATTGTTTATCGGGTCTTTTTTTTTTTTTTTGTATATGAAAAAAATGGCAAGCTTGCCTAAGTGGATATATTTTCAAAGGATAATAAAAATGAGCATGGAGTCGGTCTCGACCTAAGGAGAATTAAGGAAACTAGACTTGAATGTAGAGAAGAGGGAGAATGACCCAGGAGGGAGAAAGCAGTAATATGTATTTTAAAAGATAATGGGAATTTGAAAGAAGTTTTTCTAACCCAGAAAACCAAGGCCCTAAGCCCCTAAACTGTGGAACTTGCACCATTTAATACCCTTTGATTCTAAGGAACAGTAGATGCTAACAGTTGACCCAACTATTTGATCTCTACCCCTGACCATCTAAATAAGGCTTAAGAATGACTTTGTACAAACTCTGCATTCACCGCCAACAGTTCTGAGTGGGTTTCTGATCTTTTTTCCGAAGGGTTCACAAAATTTTGCTTCCAGTAAGAGAAATAAAACAACACACAGCTGAATCTACGAACCTAGCAGCATCAGGCAGAGCTCTGAAGTCAGAAGGGGTACTTTAATTTGAGCGGTTCTCAACACACCAAGCATATTTACACACTATGAACAAAGTTTTATAAACTGAAAGAATAATGACGAATACTCCTGTAAGTGTGAGATGTTATGCATGCAAATCAAAATAGAATGATGGGTAGTATGATGGACTCATTAAGCAAAGGGTGCATGGAATACATGTGTACAATAGCTTTCTCATGTTTAATTTTTAATGTTATTTTATTTTTTAATTAATTTTTAAATTTACATCTAATTTATTTAGTATATAGTGCAACAATGATTTCAGAAGTAGATTCCATTGATTCAACCACTATGTACAACACCAAGTGCTCATCCCAACAGGTATCTTCCTTAACGCCCCTCACCCATTTAGCCCATCCCCCCTCCTACAAGCCCTCCAGCAACCGTCTGTTTTTTTTCTATATTTAAGAGTCTCTTATGTTTTGTCCCCCTCCTGGTTTTTATATTATTTTTGCTTCCCTTCCCTTATGTTCATCTGTTTGTATCCTAAAGTCTTCATACGAGTGAACTCAAATATTTGTCCTTCTCTTACTGACCAATTTCCCTGAGCATAATAATTTCTAGTTCCATCCACGTAGTTGCAAATGGCAAGATTTCATTCTTTTTGATTGCCGAGTAATAGTCCGTGTGTGTGTGTGTGTGTGTGTGTGTGTGTGTCTCACATCTTCTTTATCCATTCAGCTGTAGATGGACATTGGGGCTCTTTCCATACTTTGGCTCTTGTTGATAGTGCTGCTGTAAACATTGGGGTGTATGTGCTCCTTTGAAACAGCACACGTGTATCCCGTGGATAAATACCTAGTAGTGCAATTGCTGGGTCATAGGGTAGTTCTATTTTTAATTTTCTGAGGTACCTCCATGCTATTTTTCAGAATGGCTGCACGAGTTAGCATTCCCACCATCAGTGCAAAAGAGAGCCTCATTCCCCACATCCTTGCCAATATCTGTTGTTGCCTAACTTGTTAATGTTAGCCATTCTGACTGGAGTGAGTTGGTATCTCATTGTACTTTTGATTTTAGTTTTCTCTGATGATCAGTGATGTTGAGCATATTTTCATCTGTCTATTAGATATCTGAATGTCTTCTTTGAAGAAGTGTATATTCATGTTTTTGCCCATTTCTTCACAGGATTATTTGTTTTTTGGGTGTTGCGTTTGATAAGTTCTTTATAGATTTTGGATACCAACCCTTTATCAGATATTTCATTTGAAAATATCTTCTCTTATTTCATCAGTTGCCTTTTAATTTTTCTGATTGTTTCCTTCCCTGTTCAGAAGCTTTTTATTTTGATGAGGTCCCAATAGATCATTTTTGCTTTTGTTTCACTTGCCTCCAGAGAGATGTTGAGTAAGAAATTGCCATGGCTGAGGTCAAAGAGGTTTTTGACTGCTTTCTCCTCTAGGATTTTCATGGCTTCTTGTGTTATGTTTAGGTCTTTATACATTTTGAGTTCATTTTGTTTATGGTATAAGAAAGTGGTCCAGGTTCATTTTTCTACATGTCATATACAGTTTTCCCAGCACAATTTACTGAAGAGACTTTCTCCATTGCATTGAATATTCTTTCCTGCTTTGTCAAAAATTAACTTTGTGGATCCATTAACGTTTGTGGATCCATTTCTGCATCCTGTAATCTGTTCTACCGACCTGGGTGTTTGTTTTTGTGGCAGTACCATACTGTATTGATGATTACAGCTTTGTAATACAGCTTGAAGTCCAGGATTGTGCTGTCCCTGCTTTGGTTTTCATTTTCAGGATTGCTTGGGTATCATATGTTTAACATATCCATATATTCTTTTTTTAAATGTTTATTTATTTTTGAGGGGGAGAGAGAGACAGAGAGACGGAGAATTTGAAACAGACTTCAAGCTCTGAGCTGTCAGTGCAGAGCCCAGTGTGGGTCTCAAGCCCATAGACTGTGAGATCATCACTTGAGCCAAGTTGGATGCTTAACCAAATGAGCCACCCAGGCACGACAATTTACCCATGTATTCTTAAATAAAAAACCATCATTGCAAAATACATGAAGGATAAAGTTAATATAAACAAAATGATCATGGATTTTCCAGTAAAATCTCCCTCTATTATTGAATTGATAATACTATCCTTTAAATAATTTTCTGAGGCATTATTATTGGATTTAAAGATATAATTTCTCCAGGTGCCTGGCTGGCTCATTCAGAGAAATGTGCAACTCTTGATCTTGGAGTCATGATTTTTGAGCCCCATAAGAGGTGTAGAGATTATCTAAAGAAATAAAACTTAAAAAAAGAAATATAATTTTTCAATGGAAAAACATACAAAGATTTGCTCTTAAGCAATAGCCCTAATGGATCACTCAGATATCTCTGATATAGGGCGAAAAATGAAAGTCAGCTCCTTCTAGCCAAAGAGCCGGGAAAAGGGGAGCCTAACAAAATATTACACATTAGACATAACTCATGAACTGGACCCAAACATCACAGAACAAACCTTTGGTCCCACCCCTACCTGTATGGAGAAGGGCTGAGTGGGGAGCCTAGAGTTCCTTTCTCTTGAGTCTGTAATGAGGTGCTCCCAAATTCTGTTAGATTGATGTCAGAGAAGGCCAAGTGGTAGCCTAGACTGCCGTCCTCTCTGACTATGTAAAGCCCCCTTTATCCTCTCGCCATGGTGACAGCAAGTATTATGGAGAAAGACATCCTTTTTCTTCTTGTGGAATCAATAAAGTCCTACTGGAGAATCCTACCAGGGGTAATAAGGCAGACCGAGCAGGAATTTGAACTTCCAGCTCTCCCTGGCCGTGATGAGGTAACATCCATCCCCTTCTCCTGGCAGAGGGAATTAGAGAAAGCCAACTGAAACAGAAGATGTTAAAGAAGAGTCTTATAATAACATATGCCCAGTTTTGAGTTCAATATCTTTTATTATGTCAAGATACAGCAAGAACTGATACTGAAATAAAGGGACAATCAAAAGATGAACATATCAAGTTAAAAGAGTTATAGAATCATCTTAAGAAGTTATAAAACAGCCATGATCAATCAAATGCATGATAAAATGCCTGAATGAGCAATCACAAATTAGAATATGCATGGGAAAGAAAGCAAAAAACAAAACAAAACCCAAAACCTAGGAGATATAAAGAAGAACCAAAGAGAATTTTGAGCATTTATTGAGCATTTAAAAATAAATAACTAGGAGTGCCTGGGTGGTTCAGTAAATTAAGTGTCCAACTCATGGTTTACACTCAGGTCATGATCTCTCAGTTCATGAAATTGAGCCCCTCTTTGGGCTGTGTGCTGACAGCACAGACCCTGCTTTGGATTCTCTCTTTCTCTCTCCTTCTCTCTCTCTCTGTCTCTCCCACCCCCCCCCCAAATATTAACTTTACAAATAATATAACTGATGTAAAAGTTTAGTGGATAGACTCAACAACAGAATGGAGAAAACAGAGAAAAGGATCATTGAACTGAAAGTTAAAATGAGATAAAACAAGATTCCCCAGTCTGAACAACAGAGAAATAGTGAAAAGAAATTAACAGTGTCTCAGGAATCTATGTAACTATAACATAATAAGATATTATTAAAAGATATTAAAACATAATAGTGGGACTGGAGTCTCTGAGGGAGAGTAGAAATTATGCAAGGCTAAAAAAGTTAAATTTGTTCTACATCTGTGTTTATCAAGACTGATGTTGTGTTGAGAGACTCTTAAATGCTGTGAACAAACTGAGGACTGATGGATGTGGGGGGTAGGGGGGAGATGGGCATGGAGGAGGGCACTTGTGGGGATGAGCACTAGGTGTTATATGGAAAACAATTTGACAATAAACTATTTGTAAAAAAATAATTTTAAAATAAGAACATAATTTTAACCAAAAAAAAAAAAAAAGACTGATGTGTTATTAATGAATTAGAGAATACAGAAATGAACATAAAACACCTCTACAACCAGCTAATAGCTGAGAAAGACACAAAAGCGTTTCAATAAATGGAATCGGAGGAACTATGACGGGAAAAAAGTCTTTCAGCAAAGACTCACTCCCTAAGTAAAAATTAATCAAGACATATTACAGATCTGAGAAACCTGGGTGGCTCAGCTGGTTAAGTGTCGAACTCTTGCGAACTCTTGATTTCGGCTCAGGTCATGATCTTACGGTACATGAGATCGAGCCCAGATTGGGTTCCGCACTGGCAGTGTGAATCCTGCTTGGGATTCTCTCTCTCCCTTTCTCTCTGCCCCCACCCTCGTCTCTCTTTCTCTCTCAAACTAAATAAATAAACATTAAAACAAAACATGTCACAGACTTAAATGTAAAGGGTAGAACCATAAACTTGTAAAATAAAATAGAGAAGAAAATCTGTGAGTTTTAGGGCAGAACAAAAACTTTTAGTTTCGACAACAAAATCATGACCCATCTGAGAAGAAATTGATAAATTGGCTTTAAGCAAAACTAAATACTTTGGTTTTGCAAAAGATGCTGAAAAAAGCATACGAAAAGATTCTAAACATCATTACCAATTATGAAATTCATATAAAACCACAATGAGATATCAGTACATATTTCTCAAATATGAGAGAGTTTGACAGGTTCTTAAAAAATTAAACATGCACTTTCCCTAAAACCTAGAAATTGGACTGTTTGCTTTTGATCTCATGAGACTATAGACTGTATGTTGATGTTTATAATAGCCTCATTTATATTATCCACATTGGGAGCAGTCCTGAGGTTCTTCAGGTGAATGGGTATACCAATGACCACATCCATACTATGAACTGCTACTCAGTGATAAAAAGGAATGAATTACTGATACCCACAATAACGAGAATTATGCTCGGTGAAAAAAGTTAGTCCCTAAAAGTTACGGGTTATAGGATTCTATTTGTATAAAAGTTTTGAAAACAACAGAAGTATCAAATGGAGAGCAATTTAGTGGTTGCCAGGGCTTAAGAGGGGCATGGAAAGAACTGAGCTTGTCAAAAAAGGGCAACATGAGTAGACTGAACAGTAGCCCTTCCCAAGGTGTGTAGCTATATAGACTGACCCCTGGAACCCATGACCCTGACCTTCTTTGGGAAAAGGATCTTTGTATATTTAATTAAGGGCCTGAAAATGAGATAATTCTAGATTGTCTGGCTAGACCCCAAGCCCAATGATAACTGTCTTTATAGCGAAGAGAAAGGACACAGACACAGAAAAGGACAAGGTGAAGACAGAGGCCGAGATTGAAGTGATGCGGCCTGAACCCGAGTACCCAGAGCCACCGCCACTGGAAGGAGCATTGTCTCCTGGAGCCTTTGGAGGGAGCCCAGCCTCCTGGCACTTGCTTTCAGGCTTCTCGCCTCCAGGGCTGCGAGGGGATATGTTTCCATTGTTTTAAGCTGCGCAGTTTGTGGTGATTTGTTAGGGCAGCCCTGGGAAACTAAAACAAGAAGCGAACTTTAGGGTGATGGAAATCTTCTGCATCTAGAATGTCACAGTGTCAATGTGCTAGTTGTATGTTGTACTATAGCTTTGCCAGAGGTTGTCATGGGCAGAAACTGGATACACGGTACATGGGACCTTTTGGATTATTTCATACACTGCATGTGAATCTACAGTAACCTCAAAATGTGTTTTTGAATAAAATATATAGAAGTATGTTTTAACTTAATTTCTTGTTTGTATAATCGGAGTGTGATAGTGTGTGTGTGTGTGTGTGTGTGTGTGAGAATGTGTATATATATGCACTACACACATAAACATATATGTGCATACATATACATAAATGAATACACACATGTTTATATGCATATGTTTAAATGAACATTTATGCACATGAATATATTTAGATATATTTAAATAAACTATTTGTATTTTAAATTTTATTTATTTCTTTTGAGAGAGAGAGAGAGATAAAGAAAGAGAGAGACCGACAGCCAGGGAGAGACAGAGACAGAGGGAGGGAGAATCCCAAGAAGGCTCCATGCTGTTAGCACAGAGCCCAAGATGGGGCTCAAATCCACCAACGATGAGATCATGACGGAGCTGAAATCAAGAACCATATGCCTAACGAACTGAGTCACCCAAGTGCCCCCTCTGGGAACATATATTTTGAGCACCTTAGTTCACATATTTACTCCTGATGAACAGTAAACTGGCTTAGTTTGTTTGAATTATTCTCTTTAGTTAATCACCTGGAATTGCTCACCTTTTAGCAAAATATTCTAAGAGCTGCACTACAAGCTATGCAGAGACTGCTAATGACTAACTCTAATTTATCATTTTGGATCTGCTAAAAGAAATTAGGCTTACGTAAGTATGTGTATCTCATAATAGATAGGTTTTGTGGCAGGTTATAAAATCTATCAGTAAATGAGGTGAATAAATTAATAGAAGCAGGGAAATAAGAATTTCAAGGAAGGCAAAATTAAAATTAGCATGCACACAGATAGGACATAATTCTGCACTTTGTAAAGGTGGATTGCTAATCTTTCTCAAGAACAAATACATAAATGTGTAAAGGTTTTTCAGCAGTTACAAATTAGTCAACATTCTTAAGCCAAAAAACTAAAACTTAAAAATAAGTAGCTCAATTAAATATGTCAAGGATAACCAGGATTTAAAATACTCTGCTTAAAATGTATATGCAGTACAGTTTCAGAATGAATCATTTCAATTCAAGAAGGGAAAATCCTGTTAAATGCTTAAATGCCAAATATATCGGTGATCGTTTCTGTTCCCTTTTTCAGACTTTAGTTCTGGAGTAAAGGAAAAATCGGCATGATGTTAAAATGCTGCATTTTTTAAATCAGCGTTAATAGTGGACAGCTGAAAGGCATAATCAAGAATGGAAATGCATGTTTAAATTACTAAAAGAGAAAAGGCAGGGTACTTTCAACTTAAAGTACTTTGTTTAAACACAAAAAAATTAGAAATGAAGACGGTCCCATTTCATCAAGATATTTAAAACTTTTTTTTGCAGTTTGCAGAAGTTGTTTGGCATCACTAAAGAGAAAAGGCTCAAGGGTTTGGTCTTTAGAAATGTAGAATGACACTTTTTGTGTATAATTGTAATCTCCGATGGTTTGTGGTAGGTGTGTAAAAAACCACATTCCTCTGAAGCTTTTCAAAGACATCCATGGGCTTTAAAACCAAGCCTAAAGATTTTCATGCGTATATTAAGATTACAATTAATGAAAAGATAATGCTACAACCTTAAGATTATAGGAAAAGAAATATTTACATGGAATGAATATTTTTGTCATTTTATTTTATTGTTCATGATGAATGCACTCGATAATCCCCATCCCTTATCTCTCCTGACCCCACCCCTTACCCTTCTGGTAAATACCAGTTTTTCTCTGTAGTTAAGAGTCTTTTTCTCGGTTTGTCTCTTGCTCTCTATTTCCTTTGCTCATCTGTTTTGTTTTTTCACATTCCACATATGAGTGGCATCATGTGGTATTTGTCTTTCTCTGACTGACTTATTTTGCGTGTCCTTATGCTCTCTAGCTCTATCCACGTTGTTGCAAATGGCGAGATTTCATTCCTTTTTATGGCTGAATAATATTCCATTACATATATGATCTATACATGTATACCTCATCTTCATCCATTCATCTATGCATGGACAAATTGGGCTGCTTCCATATCTTGGGTATTGTAAATGATACTGCAAAAAAACCCATGGAGGTTCATGTATGTCTTTGAGTTAGTGTTTTTTACATTTTTGGAGTAAATACCAAGTACTGCTATTCCTGGATGGGAGGGTAGTTCTAATTTTAATTCTTTAAGGAACCTCCATTCTGTTTTCTACAATGGCTGCACCAAATTGCTTTGCCAACGACAGTGCAAGAGTGTTCCTTTTTCTCCACATCCTTGTCAACACTTGCTGTTTCTTCTGTTTTTGATTTTAGCCTTTCTGACAGATGTGAGGTGATATCTCATTGTAGTTTCAATTTGCATTTTCCTGATGACGAGCGATGGTGAGCATCTTTCCATGTGTCTCTTGGCCATCTTCTTGTCTTCTTTGGGAAAATGTCTGTTCATGTCTTCTGCCCAATTTTAATTGGATTATTTGTTTTTTGAATGTTGAGTTTTATAAGTACTTTATGTATTTTCGATACAAATCCTTTATCAGATATATCATTTACAAGTATCTTCTCCCATTCCAAGGTTGGCTTTTAGTCTGGTTAATTATTTCTTTTGTGCTGCAGAAACTCTTTATTTTTATGAATTCCCAGTAGTTTATTTTTGCTTTTGTTTCTCTTGCCATAGGGGGCATATCTAGAAAAAATATTGCTACAGCCATGTCAAAGAGGTTATTGCCTGTGCTGTCTTTAAAGATGTGTATCATTTTAGGTCTCATGTTTAGTTATTTAATCCATTTGTAGTTTTTCTTGTATTCATGGTGAAAGATAGTCATCCAGTTTCATTCTTTTTTATATTGTTGTCCAGTGATCCCAACATCATTTGTTGAAGAGGTTGTCTTTTTCTCATTGTATATCCATTCCTTCTTTATTGAAGATTGACTATATAATTGTGGATTTATTCTGAGTTATCTCTTCTGTTCTGCTGATCTATGTGTCTATTTTTATGTCCATACTGTGCTGGTTTTATTACTACTAATTTGTAATATAACTTGAAATCTGGAATAGTGATACTTCCCATTTTATTTTTCTTTTTCAATATTGCTTTGGCTATTCAAGGTCTTTTGAGGTTCCATACAAATTTTAAGAATGCTTGTTCTAGTTCTGTGAAAAATCTTTTTGGTATTTTGATAAGGATTATATTAAATCTGTAGGTTGCTTTGGGTTGTATAGACATTTTAACAATATTTCTTCTTCCAATCCACGAGCATGGAATTTCTTTCCATTTCATTACATCGTCTTGAATTTCTTTCACAGTGTCTTAGAGTTTTCAGAATACAGGACGTTCACCCCTTTGCTTAAATTTATTCCTAGATATTTTATTGTTTTGGTGCAATTATAAATGAGATTTTTAAAATATAATGTTTATTTATTTTGAGAAAGAGAGCACAAGCAGGAGAGGGGCAGAGCGAGAGAGGGAGACATAGAATCTGAATTAGGCTCCAGGCTCTGAGCTGTCAGCACAGAGCACGATGCTGGGCTCAAACCCACAGACTATGAGATCATGACTTGAACCAAAGTCTGATGCTTAACCTAGTGAGCCGTCCACATTCCCCAATGGGATTTTTTAAAATTCTACTTTCTGCTGCTTCATTATTAGTGCATAGGAATGCAAATGATTTCTGCACATTGATTTTATATATTGTGACTTTCCTGAATTCATTTATCAGTTCTAACAAATTTTTGGTTGTCTTTAGGAGTTTATATATATAGCATCATGTCATCTGCAAATAGTGAAAGTTGTACTTCTTCTTTACCAGGTTTATGTTGTCTAATTGCTGTTGCTAGGACTTCCAGTAGTACTTTGAATAAAAGTGGACATTCTTTTCTTGTTCCTGACCTTAGGAAAAAACTCTCAGTTTTTCCCCATTGAATATGATGTCGTCTCTGGATGTTTTATATAATGCCTTTATTATGTTCATATGATGGGAATAATCATTTTTTTTTAAAACATGTATGTATTTGATGGTGCGCCTGGGTGGCTCAGTCGGTTAACTCTCCAGCTTCGGTTCAGGTCATGATCTCTCAGTTTGTGAGTTTGAGCCCCACATTGAGCTCTGTGCTGACAGCTCAGAGCCTGGAGCCTGCTTCGGATTCTGTGTCTCCCTCTCTCTTTTCCCCGCCCCCCTCCCTTGAACTCTCTCCCTCAAAAATAATAAAAAAATAAAAAATAAAAACATAAAAGATGTATGTATCTGAAAGTACATACTCACTTTTTACATCAGAAAGATTATATTTCCATGATACATGAAATATAGCATAAAATAAGCATTTAAAAAAGATCACTCATAATCCTTTCTTAAGAATAAAATAGTATCTACCTATAAATTATTTGGAAAACTGATTTTAGCCTTTTTTTTGACTGCTTAACATTCTTCTAGAACTCTCTGTTCTTAGTTCTTATAAAATTGATGTAATCTGTTCTCTAAAAGAATGTTTTAGGCTTAAATAAAATGAGAGCTATGAAAATAATATGAAATTATATTATTATAATATGAGGTAATTGATAGCATTGTTATTATTTGAAAGGGAAAACAATAATATGAGTCAAATGAGAAGAAAGGCTTTCGTTGCTACAGCCATGAGGTAAGAGTTAGTGAGATTCGACAACAAAACAAACACCATTTTAGGAAAACTTGCCTACCTGGTCACAGTGATGTCAATTACCTCATTGTTAATAGGCAAGTAAAGTATGTCCCCTAGTTCCTTTCAAGTCCAATTTAGCCATATGGCTGAAATCTAGCTAATAGAATGTCAGAGGAAATGACAGGCGTTGCTTATAGAACTTGCCTTGAAAACCCTCATCCCCATCATCACTTTCCGTGCTTTCTCCATCCGCTGACTGATTGCACAGGCCCTCAAGAAATGTGTAGCTGTCAGAGGGCAGAAGCCTACTTTCCTGAGTGACATTATGTAAACGGACACCAGAATTACCTGCAATTAACCATTGCAGCGAATGAGAAATCAACTTGAATCACGTAAAACTGACCTCAGTGTTAGGTTGTGGTTGTACAGCAGCTGTACTCCCCTTGCTAATTTACCAGCCTGAAGGAGCTATCGTGTGTGATAGCAAGTAGCACTAATATCAAAGTTATGAGAACATTCTTTTAACATAAACCTATAAACCACAAAAGAAACAAACAGGCAATGGTAATAAAATCCATTAGAAGGTATTTCTAATATGTTGAACACTAATGTTGGACTCTGATCAAATGTAAATTGGAGAGTACTTTATTTAATGGTAAGACAAGTATTTTAAATAATTCTTGTGAATTCGGCTCCGTGCGCTCAGCTAGTCTTAGTCTGAGATGGATCATGACAAATAGTTTTCCTTTTCACTCTTTTCCTCAACGTGCAATTTTCAACAAAACCTAAAGTTTCAGTCTCTGTATTCTATCTAGCACATGGTGACATTTTAGGACTAACAGCATTAACTGGCCTAATCTCAGCGTTATTCCTATCAGTAATAATTATTGATATTTATGCTACATTATAACAGTTAATTCTTTGGTTCAAGGTCTCTGTGAGTAGGATCAACATTTGTTTACCTTTCAAAGAAACTTCCAGCTGTTACCTCCCTACCCACTTCCCAGTGGTTCTAAGTAATCAAACCAATTATAATTTATTTCCCTTTCTTATATGCAAACAAATAAAAAACATAGGACATAGAAATAACTGGATGGATTCAATCATAAAGTATAAATATGTTTTAGAGATTACTGTGTTAACTCCCAGTAGATTACACTTAGGTGACACAGAATTTTATCCAAAACAGAGAATTTTTTGTTATTGAAATTAACCAACAAATAGCCTTAGGAAAAGATTTTTCTTAGGGAGGGGGTCACCATAAGTTAATCAGAAATATTAGAATATATTATTTGTTTCCAGTGACAAGTTCTTATCAAGTGCCAGTTGACAGATTTTTGTGCAGAGCATTGATGTTTTTATGAAGCATTATTTTCTGAGTTTACAGGTGAGGTAAACTAAACCTCAATGAAATTAAATGATTTACTGAAGACTCAAGAGGAGCAGAATCAGGTTTCAAATTCCTATCTCTTAATCTCCAAGACAGTGCCCTTTTCATGGTACTCAGAAACCATAGTATTTTATTTCCTCTCTTGGATGTTTTCCTCCCTTCAATGGAATTGATTGCTCTCTTTCTTCTCAGGAACTAATAATGCATAATGAGATCAGTTTGATTTTAGATCATCTAGTAAAGAATCTGCGATACATGTGGAAGATACCAGGCTACGTGCTGAGGGTACAAAGACAAGAAACTCAGTCTAGTTGGCAGAAATACACATAAACAATTGATGGCATAGTGGTACGATACGCCAGAAAGATTAATCGGAAGAACAGAAGCCCTACAGAGGTAGGGCTCAGTAGTGATTAACTCAGTATCTGGTGTTTCATGGTAAAGCCAGTGCCGAAAAATGAATTGGAGGGTTATTGGGAACTCAGCAGGCTCATGGAGGAACTCAGCAGGCCAGTGGAGGAGATGGGGCTATGGGGTGGGGAGCAGAAGACAACCAACACAGCAAATAGTGGGTCTGGTTATTGTGACAATATGTACCATTCTAAGAAATTTGAACTTTTATTCTGTGCATGAGAGGGAACAATTTGAAAAATTTACTTAGAACCATAACCAGAAAAAGTTTTCAATGTGAGAAATCTCTATCATCAGTAGCAAACCTGGGCCAGGGATAGAGAGACTGATTGGGTCATTACGATAGATTGGAAATGATGAAGACCAGACCTATTGATGATTGTCTGTGTATGTATCCATTTATCCCATCTCTCAATCGATTCTCCTTCCATTTTGTTCCCCAAATCCTGGATTAAAACAAGCAGTAGTTGTGACATTCAGAAGAAGACAGATTTTTTTTTTCCTTTGGATATTTAGGGGGTGAAAGTAAGGCATTTTAGAGACTTATGGAACATTCAAGTAAAGTTCTATGACAGGCAGCTGGATACTCAGATTCACAGAACAGCAGAGAAATAACAACAGAGAAATAAATGTGGAGCCTGTAGATACAGAAGTGGTTGTTAAATCCATAAGAATAGGTTCTGTCACCTCAGAATAGAGTTAAGAGAGAGGACCATTAATCCAGAAAAAGGACGTAGGAACAAAGGACAATCCGTGGAGGAAAGAGACCGGGGAAAAGGCATGTGGGAAACCAAGAAAGGCATTTTCTCAAGACTGTGAATTGCTAAGTGTCAGAAACCACAGGGAGTTTAAGAACAGTTTTCGGCTGGCTTCCCAAAGCAGGAAAGGACTTAGGAAAACACTGTCCAGGCAATATTCATGGCTGAATCTATTGAAAGGGGATCAAGTTGTTAGTGGGAGTTTAGAAAATTACAGTATTAGTGTGTATCGCTGTTTGCAGAACTGTATATAACGGGAATTTATGAACAGAGAGTAAGGAAAATGAGTGGCCGTGGGTCAGGATCACAGAGCAAAGGAAAATTTTTTTCCATGATCTCATTTGTCTATCTGGAGATCATTTATTGATTTCTTTGCTTATTCATTTGTTTTGATGGAAAGAGAGAATAAGAGAGTTGGCAGAGAAAGAGAAGTTGAAAGTGGAATAGAGCCAAGTTCCTTATGCCTGAGGAATTACCTGAAGGAGAAGTGAAGCAATGGAATGAAAATCCTACTGAAGGCATAATCCTAGAGGAGGGAGACCTCGTTTTCTGAGAACGGAATGAAGGATAAGCAGGTGGAATCTGGTGTTGGTGAATACATGAGGTGGATGGAGAGGAAATAATTCACTTTTTCAAAATAATTGTCGATTCATCTGTTGAGCATTAGGTTGATGGTTGATAATTTGGTAAAGTCCAAGCCATTCTTTTTTTTTTTAATTCCTGAACTATTTCTTTATTTAAGTAGTATTACATTGCTTTAAGTATTGGCTCTCCTACCAGTCTTCATGGATGTCCAGAAGTTACGATGGCATCACAATTATTTTCTAAGAAGATCAGGAGTACTTTCAACCTATAACTGAAATAATTCATCAGAATATTTTAAAATAGAGATATCATAGGGATTATTCATATTCACCTTAATAGTGATACCAGTAATTATAACATTAATGTGTTTTTATTATTTTGAGGAGATAAATCAAGGTACTATTCATTTAGATTTTGTACAGCCACAATCTGTGTTCCTATAACACATTGTTCCAACCTGTAATAGCCTTCACTAATTGTTAATAAACACTATATAGGGTGTATTTCGAGAACTCTCTAGTTTGTGTGAGAGAAAGCCACATTTATTATCACTGTAAGCAGTGCTCTGTAACCGTGTTACAAAGTGGCAGACATCGCTTTGATAAATCGATTGCCAGGAAAACAATTATGGAAGAATCTCCTTTGATGTTTATAATGTTTTAATTAAAGTCAGAATGTGAGAATATGCTTCAGAGAATGTAATATTTTAATCATTTATGGGCAAAGGTATTTATACACTTTGACTAGGAGCTCATTTCTCTATTCATTGGCATTTCCGTATGATATAGAAGACATTTTTAAACTAAAAATAGTTTGTTTTTTTTTTTATTTCCCCTACAGTGTTTTACAGTGATCTCATCCTATACATACACCTTGGGGTTCTTTAACACGACGAAAATGCCTTAAAGAAACAGAAAAGACTGAAATTTTTTGACAAATGAATTTGGAGACGTTCACGCTTAACCTGTTTTTTTACATCACTCGTTTAAAAATGATCCCTAAAACCTGACACAAAGGGCCAAGTGTAAGCATGCTGTGGAAATTTATATATGTGCGGCCCTGTCCGCTTTATTACAAAGTTTATCCACAACATTTATTGATTATTTTCTATTTTCAATCTCTCAGAGACTGTCAATTTCTTGAAAATCACTCCCTTACTTAATACAGTGTACTCTTTTTAGTAACAAATAGTCTGTGGCTTTTAAATATTCATGAGGCACAATAGTTTCACAACAAATCAAATTTAATTAAATGATGCATTTCCTCCACTTACAAAAGGTTTATTAAAGGTTTATTTGCTCATGCAAATTAAAGTGTTAGAGTAAAAATCCACATGAAACTTGGCACTAAGAATTAAAAAAAATATATTGAAAGATTTCTCGCCTCACTGCAATACCTTGCTATGTTTAAACTGCTCAGCTTGTCATTTAGAATCTTTAATGAAACTGGGGAGGAGGCTATTTATTTGCATAATAGGACATAATTTGCTGTGGTGAGGCTTTAATTATTTATAGGCTGTCTGAAATATTTAAAATGGCATCACTAAGGAGCATGAAGTGTTGGATAATGCCTTCATTTCAGGTTTCCTGCCGTTTCTTTTATGGGTCAAGCGATTTATTTCTAATTAGCATCCCAGGCTAGTGGCTTTAAAAACATAAGGAAAACAAATTGGTTTTAGTCTGTTTGCAGCTTGAGTAGCTGGAGACGGCCAAGGGTCACTGACAGAGACTGAGTGGAGTTAAGGATGGAGCAGGAAGTGAGTCCACCCCCCGGAAAGCACTGACTCAACAAAGCCACACGTTCCATTTGTGCTCACTGTTTATTCTCCGTATTCATTTCTCTCTCTGGGAGGTAGTGGGTTATAGCTAATGGACTTTATGTTAATTTTCCCTTAAAATATTTTCTAACATTAACATATTTCTTACTGGAATGATGTTTGAGTAATAGAAAACATTCCTTTTCCTTGGATAAAAGCAGTCATTCTGTGCAAAGGGGACAATGCAGCCCTTTCAGGGTAAGCAGTATAAATATATACCACATTATTTAAATATATAAGAACAGAATCCTGCGGTTAAAGCACACTAGTGTTCACTTTTTAATAAACTGTACAGAAACTCAGATATATTATTATAAGAAATTTCTGAGTTGGAGAGCACGGAAAATATGTGACCGTCTCTCAGCTGTATTTTTTGTGCATTGCTTGCGTCATAGATAAACATTTGAAAGTCCAGTGACGTATCATTAATATGATCTCTTATTTTATAAGAAATGGACTTTCATGGTGCTTAATTTCTATTTGAAATACAATACATTTCTTCCAAGTGGTTGAAGACTTGTCATGTTTTAAATAGCACTTCAGAGTCAGCAGAAATGTTTATTGCGAAGGTTTACTACATTTCCATGATGATCTCAATATTCCCATCATCATGTGCACATTTCAAGCGGTGACAGTCCGCTGTTGTCAAACATTCTCTCAACTGTCACCCTCTGGCCTCAAAGCACGGATAGAGAGATTGCTGCCAGATGTCAAGAAACAGCCTTTGGGCATCACAGGGAATGTTCTGTGTGCCCCCTTTAGTAGTAGGCAGATGCTATATTCAGAGTGAAGAGTTTTATGATTATCACTCGCATGACTCAGGTGATTGGTCAAGGCCATAAAGGAGTCTCCAATCTTATGGAGATTTTTTTTTTTGGTATCACTTTATCTCGAAGGCAAGAAATAGTTACAACGAATAATGCTCTAGTTCCTTAAGGTACAGCCATCAATTATCTTTCAAAGTATCTTTTTTAAGTATTCACTGGATGCAGAGAATGGTAGGTAGGAAATATACATCATGAAATGTAGAGAAAAAATAGACTCAGGATCAAAAAGTTTATAAGTTAGTAAGGAAATGGGAACTGATGTATAATTGAAATATTCATATTTTTAGTAGACGTCAAAATTAAGTATGTATTTGGTAATCTCCAGAGAAAATTTCAAGTAAAATACTGGAAGACTAATAAGTGGTCTAAGGAAATTAGATCCAGGGGATGGTAGAAAATTGACTTGAAAGAATGAACAGATAACTTAAATAGGTGTCAGAGTAACACTTGCTTTTAAGTGCTCTTTTTATTGAATTGTAAGATACCAAATTGCTCTTTTTGAAGGTCAAAAATTGGAAACCAATGATATCATAGGATTCACACTGATTAGATATTCATTCATAAACATGATCCTTTATATTGCCAATATCACCAAAAACTATCGCACTGTTGGTTGCTGAATGAGCCTCCATATTTTTAAAAGTATTGGAAAACATAGTTCAAAAGGCACTGCGCATTTTTTTAAAGTAGATTTTATTTTTTTTAAGTAGATTTTATTTTTTTAGAGCTTTAGATTTATTGCTGCATAGAACAGAAAATTCAGACTTCCTAAATATTCCTTCTCTCCATGCATGCAGCCTTCCTACTTATCAACATCCCCGACCAGGGTGGTACATTGGCTATAGTCCATGAACCTATTATGGTACATCATTATCCACCAAATCCCATAGCTTATATTAGGAGTCATCCTTGGGGTTGTACATTCTATGGGTTTAGACAAATGTCTGATGCCAAGTATCCACCATAATAGTGTCATGCAGAATGGTTTTACTGCCCTGAAAATCCTCTGTGCTTCACCTACTAATTCCTTCCTCCATTCTAACTTCTGCCAGCCAGTGATCGTTTTAAAGTCTCCACAGTTTTACCTTTTCCAAAATGTCATATGATTGGAAACATTCAGTAGCTAACCTTTTAAGCTTGGCTCTTTATATATCGTGATATGCACGTAGGGTTCTGCCGTGTCCTTTCCTAGCTTTTTAGTGCTGCAGATGATTGCATTGTGTAGACGTACCACAGGTTATTTATCTGTTCACATACTGAAGGACATTTAGGTTGCTTTAAGCCATGGGTGATTATGAATAAAGCTGCTATAAACATCTGTGTGCAGGCTTTTGAACAGACATAGTTTTCAACTCATCTGGCTAAATGCCAAGAAGAGCAGTTGCCGGTAGGGGAGTGTTTAGTTTTTTAAGAAACTGCCGAACTGCCTGTCACTGCGGCTGTACCATTTTGCATTCCCACTAGCAATGAATATGAATTCCTGTTGCTCCACGTCCTCCAGAGCATTTGGTGGTATCGTCTCTGGTTTGGATTTGGGCCTGCCTTGTAAGTGTGCAGTGGTATCTTGTTGTCGTTTTACTTTCAATCCCCTAATGACCTAAGATGTTAAGTATCTCTTCCTCTGCTTATTTGCCATCTTATTTGTATACTTTATTGGTGAGGTGTCTGTTCAGACTTTTTGCCCATTTTTTGATCACATTGTCCATTATCTTGTGGTTGAATTTTAAAGGTCTTATATTTTAGCTCGTGTTTGTCTTCTTAGTTTGTCTTCTTATTCTCACTGTACTTATGGTGATATTTTTATAGTGAAAAGATCAGGCGTTGTCCCAAGGAAAAAATCTTCCAGAGTCTTTACAGCTAAGGAAACCTTTCCAGAGAGCTGTGACCGCTTTTTGATGGCTCACGGCTATCACCATGGCCTGGAGTCTTAGTCTAACATGTATGGGAAGAGAGAAAAATAACCCCTGAATTACACAGAGCCACATAAAACCACAAAGTACCTTTCTTTTGACCTAAGCTGAGAAAGAAATTTAGTCTGGGGCTTATTTTCAGAAGATAATTTTTATATTGATGCATTAAAAAATAAAATTGGCATAACTGGATTGATCTGAGGACCTCTGACTATTAAGGGTTCAGTGTAATCAGCATTTGTCAGACAAAATGCTAAGTTTGGCAGGATGCCCAATACATTTGCCCAGGGGAGCTGAAATCCAAAGGGCCAAGTCAGTGCTACTAGGTCATCCAATATGTGGACAGCAGAACAAGCTTTAATTTTCTCCTTGAAGTCAACTTACTACAAATGTCTGAAAGACACAAAAGGGTTTTTTTTCTTCTAATTCAGTGATGTTTGTGCTCGATATAAAACTGTGGACTTGATGCTCCCAAATAAAAGTGAGAATAAAGACTCTGAGTGGAAAAAAAAAAAAAAGAGAGACTGGAGGGTATGCACTTTGTGTGTGTGTGTGTGTGTGTGTGTGTGTGTGTGTGTGTGTGTATGTGTAATCCAGGAAATGTCAAGTTTCTGCTCACTGGTGAGAAGAGGTCTCAAACATACCTTTGAAGAATTCAGAATTAGATTACTATACATCAGAGTCAGTGCAATAGTCAACATTCAAAGCCCTAAAACGAACTTACAGAATGCTTCCATTACTCACATGTATATACCGAAAAAATACATTTCAAAGCCACACATCTCCCTGCCTTTCAATTTCCCTTCTAAACCATGGGGTGTGTGAAGACTATGGCTGCTTTTATTGAAAACTACCTAATGTTATACTTCAGTGTTTAGATGAGGAATAATGAGGAGTCATTTACATATTGCAATTATAACAGAGAAAGTAATTATTACATGGTTGCTTATGGATAACTATAAAGAACTCCATTTCTCCATTCAAAAAAAGAAAACCAACTAAACATCTCTGTAATACTGATGGAGAATTTCTGGACAGTTTTTTAGAGAAACTTGATGGAAAAGTTTGATATTAAAACCAAATGAATGAATTCTTAGTTAGGTGATGTTAATCAGAGAAGAAGTGGTATAAATTTTGGTCAATTAGAGACCAGCTATGGTAATCAGAGACCTGACTAAAAACATCTAAAATAACAGCTCTTAATTTCCATTAATTAAAAATAATTCCGATATTTAATTTTGTACAGCTAGATTATATGTATTATTTTCCTTCAGAGAATCGAGAGAAGTTTTCTCCGTAATTGTTATAAATCACCTCTATGTGTTTCCTTTGTGTGTGTGTGTGTGTGAGATTTTTTTTTTTTTTTTGGTCACTCTGTTTGAATGGAATTGCTTCAGCATGTGAAATGTCAGAATACTTTTTATAGAAGTTGAACTTTATAGATGGAATCAATGAAAGTAAACGAAATATGTATTCTTATCTTGCCAGATATCCCGCTTATACTTCTAGCACTTTATACCCAAATTCCCCACTTCATGTTCTCTTTTCCTATTGTGGATTAATTCTATAACTAACCATTTTTATTTATATTTCTTTGCTTTATTTTTTAAAGTTTTTTATTTTTTATGATTTTTTAAACTTGTATTTCTGTTAGGCAATAGAGCAACAGTTATTTTTTTCCTAAGAAATACAGCCACCTCCTTGTGTTACCATATTTTAATTATGCTGTATACGCACATAATTTTATACAAAACTACAAATATGGTCACTTGATACACACTACTTTGAGTTTTTAGTAGTTGTTTATTTTCTGTGACTCATTGCTCCTCTTCCCCACTCTATATCCACATTATTCCTTCTTAGCAACACAGATGAGCCATGTTGACAACCTGCTACTTACTCCTTCATAATTTTCTCCAGGTCAGTCTTATGATGTATAAACATGTATATAGTAGACATATATGAGGCTTTAAAATCAGTTTTGTAAAACAGAAGAATTACAGTCTGAGTTGAGAATTTGCTTTCTTTCCTTAAACATATGTTGTAGAAATCTTTCCAACTCAGTTGGTTAATTTGGATTTCAGTGGCTACGTAAAATTCCACTGTGTGATTGAAGTGTGAGTTATTCAACCTAACCTTTGTGGACTTTCATTTTTGTCTCTGTTTTTTTGTCCCTAGGAACAATGCTGTACTAAAAGTGTTTAAATGTTATTCCATAATGGAGTGTTTATGTTCATGGCATATTTTCCCAGATAGAGAATTTCTGAATCAAAGAAAATAGTTTCCTTAAGTATTTATCTGAATTTCTTTTCCCAAAGGTTGTAATAATTTCTATCAGCAATGTGTGAAACTACCTTTTCTCACCTGTATTTGCCAGCAAAGTTTTAGCTTCTCTTCATTTATTTGCCAGATAATGAGTAGAAAGTGATATCTCACTTTGCTTTAATTTGTCTTTACCTAACAGCTAATAGATTTGGATATATTTTTATAAAATGGATAATCATTTTGAGGTAAGTTTTTACAAATTGCTTATTCCTGTCTTTCCTCCATTATTCTATTAAATTATCTACTGTGGTCCGTTTGAAAAATCTTAGTGTATATACACTATCTGTACATTTAATATATTTTCAGATTAATTGTTTACATGATGCATTTGTTAATGATATCATTTGCTACACAAAAATAATTATGTTTATTTAGGCAACATATATTTCCTATAACTTGTGCATTTCCATCCTTGATTAAGAAAGTATCCTCGGGACGCCTGGGTGGCTCCGTCGGTTAAATGTCTGACTCCAGCTCAGGTCATGATCTGATGGTTCATGGGTTCGAGCCCCATGTCTGGCTCTGTGCTGACAGCTCAGAGCCTGGAGCCTCCTTCAGATTCTGCATCTCCTTCTTTGTGCCCCTCCTCGTCCGTACACTGTGTGTGTCTCTCTCTCTCAAAAATAAATAAATATTTTTTTTAAAATATAAAGAAATTATCACCAGTCCCTTGAGTATATGTATAATCTTCCAAATTTTTATAAAACACATTACATATATAACAATACATATTTTAAGTATAACATATAAATATATAATGTATTATCTCCTGCATATTATATAGTATAGCAGTACATCATTATATATATATATAAAATAAATAGGATCCATATTTCTTAAGTAAATAATATGTGTATTTGACATATTATATGTACATAATGTTTGAATATAATGAACGCCCATGTGTACCCTAGCTGATTATCATTAGTATAGCATTCTCTCTCAATCATATCTCACCTTTACCCTCCTTGCAGATAATCCACATCTTGCATTTTTGTATTACTATTTCTTTGCTTTTGCGTACAGCGGTAAAGCATATATGTATATCCCTGAACAACGTATTGTGTGGTTCTGTATGGGTCTCTCCTGTTCACGGGTGCGGGCAGACTGTACTGTTTTTGCATGTTTTGTTCACTATTATGTCTATGGAATATGTTCATTTTTATGAAAGTGGCTTCAGGTTATTTTTAGTGCTGACGGATACCTCATATTGTGAATACATTTTTGTGTGATTTTAATTGTTTTGGTTTTCATACTTAAGTTTATTCCACCCATCACTTAATTTTGTATACACTAAAAGATGTCAATTTATGTTTCTTGGTATATGAATAATCACTTCTGCAGTCAGTTTGTTAACATCTGTACCTTTCCCACAGAGTGAAAATATCAGTGTTGTCATGTACTAATTATATAAGGAATTTTCCCCGTATGTGGTCTTCTGTTCCATTGATGTTTTAAGATGTCCCACATCTACATGATGTAGTTGGAAAGTGTGGTCTTGATCCTGGTAAGGAAAACCTATGTCTGTCACATACACACACACACACACACACACACACACACACCACTATTTTCATAGCTGTTTTTGGCATTTTTTTCTGTACAAATTTTAAGAATATCTTATAGAATTTAAATAACTATAACAATGACAAAATCTATTGTGACTCTCAGTGGAGGCCTGTATATCGAACAGGATTAAATTCATTTCCAAAATAAATCTCACATGGTAATAATCTATTATTTTGTTAAACCATTTCTTCATGTTAATCTTTTGGTTAGCAGTTTTGCTTATACAATAAGTAAGAAGGAGCTCAAGTTTTTATTTTTTAATAAAATTACAATAGATCATAAAACAAATCGAAAAGCTTTATTTTTCTAAGTTGAGTTACTTGGTAAGAAAAATGGAAGTGATGGCCCCTTTAAAGACTATATCATTCATTTGTGAACCCATTGCTCTTAATGCCATTTTCAGGGGTACATATTTAATTTCCTTTCTAGTCTCTTCTTTGGCAACTTCAAATTCTCTAATTTTTCTTGGGTAATATTAGAAACTGAGACAGAAAACATCCATTTTATCTGACATTTCGAATCTGTTGTATTAAAGTGTGTAGTATTTTCTTCTACTCTGTCACATATTTGTACATATTTATCTATTCTTGTTTCTAGAATGTCTGCTTAGTTCTTCTCCCTTTTATTTTGTTTTTGTTTTTTGTTTTTTTCATTTTTTCTTTCAGGTTCCTAATGTCTTATTTATTTATTTATTTATTTTACAAATAGTTTATTGTCAACTTGGTTTCCACATAACACCCGGTGCTCATCCCCACAAGTGCCCACTTCCATGCCCATCTCCCCCCTCCCCCCCACATCCATCAGTCCTCAGTTTGTTCTCAGCATTCAAGAGTCTCTCATGGTTTGCCTCTCCCCCTTTCCCCCACCATTTCCCCCCTTCTTCTCCCCCTTGTTCCTCCGTCAAGTTCCTCCTAATCCTATACGTGCAAATGTATGATATTTGTCCTTCTCTGCCTGACTTATTTCGCTCAGCATAACACCCTCAAGGTCCATCCATGTTGCTACACATGGCCAGATTTCATTCTTTCTCATTGCCATGTAGTATTCCATCATATGGATAAACCACATTTTCTTGATCCATTTGTCTGTTGATGGACACTTAGGCTCTTTCCATGTTTTAGCTATTGTGGAGAGTGCTGCTATGAACATTGGGGTACATGTGCCCCTATGCATCAGCATTTCTGTATCCCTTGGGTAAATTCCTAGCAGTGCTATTGCTGGGTCACAGGGGAGTTCTGTTGTTAGTTTCCTGTGGAACCTCCACACTGTTTTCCAGAAGGGCTGCACCAGTTAAATTCCCACCAACAGTGTAGGAGGGTGCCCGTTTCTCCACATCCCCGCCAGCATCTAGAGTTCTCTGATTTGCTCATTTTAGCCTCTCTGACTGGCGTGAGGTGGTGTCTCAGTGTGGTTTTGATTTGTATTGAACCACAAAAGACCCAGAATAGCCAAAGTAATACTGAAAAATAAAAGCAAAACGGGAGGGATCACCATCCCAGACTTTAGCCTCTACTACAAAGCTGTCATCATCAAGACAGTATGGTATTGGTACAAAAACAGACACATAGACCAATGGAATAGAATTAAGAACTCAGAAGTGGACCCAAAAATATACAGCCAACTAATCTTTGACAAAGCAAGAAAGAATATCCAGTGGAAAAAAGACAGCCTCTTTAACAGATGGTGTTGGGAGAACTGGACAGCAACATGCAGAATGAAACTAGATCATTTTCTCACACCATGCACAAAAATAAACTCAAAATGGATAAAGGACCTGAACGTGAGACAGGAAACTATCAACACCCTAGAGGAGAAAGCAGGAAACAACCTCCTTGACCTCCACCGCAGCAACTTCTTACTTGACACATCCCCAAAAGCAAGGGAATCAAGAGCAAAAATAAACTGTTGGGACCTCCTCAAGATTAAAAGCTTCTGCAAGGCAAAAGAAACAATTCATAAAACTAATAGACAACCTAAGAAATGGGAAAAGATAGTTGCAAATGACATATCAGATAAAGGGTTAATATCCAGAATCTATAAGGAACTCACCAAACTCCACACCTGAAAAACAAACAACCAGTGAAGAAATGGGCAGAAGATATGAACAGACACTTCTCCAAAGAGGACATCCAGATGGCCAACAGACCCATGAAACGATGCTCAGCATCCCTCCTCATCAGTTCCTCTCCCTTTTAAAAATACTAGTCAGACTTATAGAGTGTTTATCTTATGAACACATTTAATCTTTATAAATTCTTTCTGCTCTTTTTTCTTTTATCTGATTAGTTTGAGGTTTTAACCTTGTTTACTTAATCTTTTTTATTTTGTTGTATTTGTAATTCTCTTTCCAGTTGATTCTGTTTCTTTTTTTTTCCATCTTCTTTAATTTAAAAATAAAACAATTAATATCTAAATGTTAATGTTAAAGCTTTAAAGCTGTCAGGACGGTTTTTATCGTCTGATCAGTTTTGGTAGAATTTGTCAGACATTTCATTACTGTTCTGCGAGTTAGTGATATCTTCTTAATCCAAAGACAGTTTAATCTGGTTGTTGTTGTTGACATTTTTTTTATTATTTTATTTTGTTTTTAAAAATTTTAAATCCAAGTTACTGTATATATACGGTATATAGTGTATGCTCTCTATATAGTGTAATAATGATTTCACGAGTAGAATTTAGTGATTCATCACTTTCATATAACACCCAGTGCTCATCCCAACAAGTATCCTCCTCAGTGAACCTTGCCCATTAAGCTCATTTCCCCACCCAAGACCCCACCAGCAACCATCAGTTTTTTCTCGGTATTTAAGGATCTCTTATAGTTTATCTTCCTCTCTGTTTTTATCTTATTTTTAATTCCAAGTAAACAATTTCATAGACATAGAACACATGTACACACACACATTCACACACACGTTGTTGTTCAAAGGCTATAGAGTTCACTATACATTTTTAGAGCACCCATCAGTGTGTGTATGTTTGGTGTGTGTGTGTGTGTGTGTGTGTGTGTGTGTGTGTGCGCGCGTGTGCGCGTGTGTGTGTGTGTTTGTGCACCCACATGCTTTAGGACAGAAGACTCAGAACCCATGATTCTTTCTTTTTCTCTTTATCTTTTTGAGGTCTGTCTTCTAGGCTACCTGTTTTGGGGTACACTGTTCCTTATTACTTTCCTCCAATGAAGTATCTGTGTGGTTCACTTTACAGCATCTACATTTTAAAACTTTATTTTGCTCAGACAGGAAAATTGTTCTGGTCAGGATTCTAGATGTGTGGCACTATTCCCCCAGCAGACTGTAGACGCCATGCCCCTGCCTACTGGCTTCACTGTAGCAAAGAATAACCACCATGTGAGTCTTTTCATCTTTAGCCAACTTGTCCTTTCTCCCTGAATGCCTGTAAGATCTTCTGTCTACTCTCACAGCTCAGTAATTTTCATTTATGTCTGGGTGGGGGGTTTTCTAATCAATCCATTCTGGACTACATTGAGCTATTTCAACCTGCAGACTCAAACCTTCAACTTAGGAAATCTCCCTCTAGTATTTGTGTAATGAATGCATCTCTTCATTTGTCTTTTTCCCGTTTTCTGAAATGCCTGTTATGTATGTGTTAGATTTCCAGATCATATCATTTTACCATGTCCCTTGAGATTTCAGTCACGTTTTTCTTTATAACTTGATAGAATTCTTCCATAAGAATGCCCAGTGAATGTCATCCCCCTCCCATGATGCATCTTTCATATTGTTATTTGGGAAATCATGGTTTGGGGTTATTGTCTTCATTTTATTTTGCTTTGCTTTGTTTGGTTTGTCTTGTACTCAAAACCTCTTCGTGATTTTGTCAGTTTTCTGTTAAAACTATTTTTCTGTCTATGTGAGAATTCTTATTTTGCCAGTTGCTTCTTCTCTTTGTTCTGAATTCTCTTCCCCTCTCTATTAGG
The DNA here is from genome assembly GCA_017311185.1 of Proteles cristata cristata. Lineage (NCBI taxonomy): Eukaryota > Metazoa > Chordata > Mammalia > Carnivora > Hyaenidae > Proteles > Proteles cristata. The sequence continues at coordinate 38,990 of JAESUZ010003505.1, forward strand.
TTTCCTTAGTGGACTGTTATCTTTCATCTTTCCCCTCCATCCTGTGTGTCCAGCCCACCTGGAAGAAGCCCAGCAGGAATTTGAATCAAAAGAAGCAGATTTAGAGTTGACAGCAGAAAAGAAAGTATTTGTGTTCAATTCACCATTGTACCGAAATCGTCTCTATCACTGTCTTATTACACTTGAGATTGAAATAGACCCCAGAGTTTCTACTGTCATTCCCAATATAACATATTTATTTTTTTATGTGGATCCTTTAAAGAAATGATCAAAAGTTGATAACAATTAATTTAAGATAATCAAAAGAAAACTTTTATCTGGATGTGGTTTTTCGTATATAAGTGTTATTAAGTATATTAGACATATACTTATAATGCAAATTCTTTATTCTAGATAAGCTTCGGTGTCTTCAAGAGACTTACTAGCAAGCACATACACATGCACACACATGCATACACCACTAAACAAATTATTTATTTCTAGGGAAATGGATATATACCACATGAAGTTTTTCTGAATTATTGACTTAGAAAAGCACCCCTTAAATGTTTTCAAATGTTTTAATCAAATGTATAAAAGTTACACTATTCCCTTTTTCAGAGTGACTGTTCTCTAATTAATAGAGGAAAATTATTATTATTATTATTATTTTAATGTTTTATTTATTTCTAGGAGAGAGAGAGAGACAGCGTGAGCAGGGGAGGGTCAGAGAGAGAGGGAGTCACAGACTGAAACAGGCTCCAGGCTCTGAGCTGGCAGTCAGCACAGAGCCCGACGCGGGGCTCGAACCCACGAACCGTGAGATCATGACCTAAGTGAAAGTCGGACGCTTAACTGACTAAGCCACCCAGGTGCCCCAATAGAGGAAAATTATTAAGAAAATATTCCTTTGCTTTCTTTGAGTTTTGAAATTATTAGACTGCTATAAGCAAGTCCTGATTTATTAAATGCATATTGAGGTATGTCTTTCCTTCTCTAATTCTGGTGTTCTTTATTTTAAAATTTTTAACATTTTATTTTTTGAGAGAGAGAACAAGCTGGGAAGAGACAGAGAGAGAGCTAGCATGTGTGGGCATGCGCTAGACAGAGAGAAATAAAGAGGGAAGGAAGGAGGGAGGGAGAGCCAATCCCAAGCAGCTTCTCTGATTTCAGCACAGAGCTCAATGTGGACCTTGAACTCACGATCCATGAGATCATGACGTGAGCCAAATTCAAGAGTCAGATGCTTAATCGACTGAGCCACCCAGGCATCCCTATTCTAGTATTCTGAATCAGCAATGTTGAGAATGCAAAATATCTCAAATACAGATACAGGACAATGTATCATATCATGTAATACCACTGTTATAGCATAGCAGTAAATGGAAATCAAGGAAGAAATGGTTTCTTCAGGGTAATGGGCACATTAGAAATAGGAGACATTATGACCATCGGTGATGCCTGGATCAGTGTAAACTAGAACATCTGCCATTATTACCACTGTTGTAGGAAAAGTTTATTGTATGTTATATGCCAGGTATTGTGTTAAGTGCTTCATGTTTCTCCTCATCAAAGCCTTATAAAGCCACTTGATCATTTTATCTGCTGCTTTTTAACAGAATAACAAGCGGAGCCCTACCGCCAGAATTCAAACCCTGCTGCTTTGATCCTTGGTCTTTTGTTATAGCCAATATGCTACGTTGAACCTCCTTCCATAGTTTCATATCATCAGTGATGAAGACTACATTGTGAGGAGCTTGGATTTAACTTTATTACTCTTAAATGTCCATGCCCAATGCAGTAAAGATGCGTGGAGTTAGAACATTGTGTGCAGTGTGTTTTCTAGTCTCATGGCTCATGGTAGGTGACAGAAAACAGCCACCTGGTCCTGATAGTGAGAAACTGGTGTGGTTAAGACCACAGCTAGAAGTATAACACATCAATGCAATGACAACACAACACATGATTAAGCTTTTCATTTGCATCAAATAAACTTTTAATTTTGAATATAAGTGAGAATCTTGCCAAGACATTGACTTCCATAATTTTCCATTTGGGAACTTCAAATGACTTAGTTCCTATAACCCGCATGTTATGTCCCACATTAAGCTTTTTCCCTAGACTCTTCGAATTCAAATATATGTTCAAAGGCAAGTCTGTGTACATATATTTAAACATATATATGTATGAACACCCACGTATATTTTATATGTATAATGTATGTGAAATATTTTAAGTAATAATTCTGCAACTATACTCAAGTTGTCATTGATTTCCAGGAGGATTTTAGGAATATTTAGTACATTTTTATATCACACAATAGAAATCTGTGACATTAAGAACTCTTTGATTAAACCTTGTACTTACTAGTTGTGAATTATTGAGAGTTTAGAATGCCGAAGATAATACATCTTATTATCAACATGGTTATGTTTATTGTTTTTATCCTAACTGGGGACACTTCTGAATAATTATGATATGACAATTTCCCCATATGATACTGTCTTTTCAGATGACTGTTTTGCTACTGCTTACATGGAAGATGTTTCCAGAAACTGAAAAGAAATTTCTAAATATTTCTTTGAATTTTAGTCTAGATTCTGCCTAGTAACTGAAGTGTCCTTTTCCTCATGTACTCACCTTCCTTGTCAGTTATGTCTGTCACCTGGTTTCAGCTATCACTTTTTAAAAAAAAAAATGTGTATTTATTTATCATAGAGAGAGAGAGAGCTTGAGTGGGACAGGTGCAGAGGGAGAGAGAGAATCTCAAGCAGGCTCCATGCTCATCAAGGAGCCCGATGCAGGGCTCTATCCCATGACCCTGGGATCGTGACCTATTCTAAACTCAACAGTTGGTTCTTAACCGACTGGGCCACCCAGGGGCCCCTTGGCTATCACTTTCATAACAAGACCTTTGTTTACAGCTGCTGCCTGTTTTCTTCTTCCTTCACCTAGCTCTCTCTCAGACATCCTTAACAAAACCTAAGATTCAGCACAACTTACCATATCACCACAGCCTTTTTTATTCCCTCTTGGCTAAGTAACATTGTTCAAGTCAAATTTGTATGTATATTTGGTTTTATGTTTTATATTTTACCTATTTATATACATGACATTATATTTTTTATCTAATATATAATTTATATGTTATATATATATCAGATCTATAGGCATTTTTCTTAGTGGTTTATTTTTATTGGTGTTTGATATAAACATTATTTTAATTGCAAGTATATGATATAGTGATTCAAGATTTATGCATTTCACCAAATAATCACCACAAATCTAGTTAGCTGTTGTCACCATACATAGTTACAATTTTTTTCTTATATTGAGAACTTGTAAGATCTACTTTCTTAAGAACTTTCAAATATGCAGTACTGTATTATTAAATAACTTTCAAATATTAACTATGGACACTAGGCTGTACATTACATCTCATGACCTTATTTATGTTATATCTGCAAGTTTGTACATTTTAATTCCCTTCACCCATTTCACTTCCCCCCATTTTAAAAATGATCCACATGTGAGTAGAATTATACAGTATTTATCTTCTTCTGTCTGTCTTACTGCACTTAGCATCCTGCCCACAAGACCTACCCTTGTCGTCACAAGTGGCAAGATTCCAATCTTTCTGTGGCTGAGTAATATTCCCTTGCATGTGTATACCCCACTTTCTTTATTCATTCATCCATCCATCGGTGAGACCTTAGGTTTTTCCTATTTCTTCTATTGAGTTCCCTCCTTAGTGAATTCCCACCAGTTTATATACCCCTCTGCCTCCAAATGCTGTACTGACCAATGGATTTATATTGCCTCATTCTTCATTAGGATAAACAACCAATAATCATCTTGCACTGGAGGAAAGTTGTGGAATGAAAACTATACGCCCAAAAAAAGGAAGTAGATAAATGGAATTTAGAGGAAACAGAGATAAAGTTGAGAATAGAATAACATCTTTTGTTAAAAGGCAATAAAAGTTATAGAAGTAGATACTGAATCCAATAAATAAAATATGATGCTGTAAAAAAAAGAATATTCATAAGAACAACAAAAAACTCTTGAGAATTTAAAACAGGATAGCCAAAAGTTTTAGGTGAAAAATGGAGATCTCCAAGAAAAATAGATTAAAAATAATAGAGACGTTAAAAAAAAAGATCAAGATTAAGAAAATTGAAGTATCAATTTAGGAAGTTTAATAGCAAGTTCTTGTCCTTTTAGGAGGAGAAAACCAAATGTGTGTATAATGGTAGAGGGGGTGAGGGGTGGTAGCGGGTAGAATAGCGACTAAGAAATAAATCTTAAAATTTGTTTTCAGAACTGAAGAACAGCGGTTTCTAGATTGATAAGGACCACCGGGTACCTAATGCAACGAGTGGGAAAATGTTTCTCTCATAATACATTATTGTGCAATATCAGACTATCCAGCAGAGATAGAAAATCACAAAAGTGTTTAGAGAAAATATAGAGCTCATACAGAAGATTGGGTTTCATGCTGGTAGTTACCAGACACCTCAATATTATCGGGGTCTAAGCCAATGGGCACTATGGAAAGGTGTCTTAATACTTACAAGGTAGAACAATAACCGACCTAGAATTCTATGCGCCAGCGAACTATTAAGTATGAAATTGGAATGAAGATATGTTCAGACATAATCAGTTTTAAAAATGTTTCAGCCTCTCAACCTGTTCTTGGAAGCTGAGAGGAAGATATTTTTAAGCATGAGTGAATGAATGAATGAATGAATGAATGAAAAGAAGTACATGAGATGCAGGATTCTGAGTGTCAACCAAGGATGGACATGAACATATTTCTCAGGACGATGTTCAGGGAGTGTCCAGGCGACCTGAGTGGATTTCCAAGGGACATTGTGCAGTGTGCTTTTAAAAGCAATCAAACTAGAGCAATTTTATTAAAAATAAAAATAGAATTAACAATAACAACAACAAAAATGAGAACAACAACAACAATAATAAGGTAACTGAAAAACTGATGTATGTGTTTGACCACATTATGAAAGTACATTTCTGTCAGTGTTTAGAAGGCATTCGTGGTGAGTACATAGAGAAATAAATCAAAACATACACACAGTAAACTAGGACTTGTTAAATGAAGAATCAACACAGAAAGTTTATCTGTCCAGATATAGACACCAATATCTACACATACACACACACTTATATATATTCATTAATATTGTCCAGAGTTCAATTTTAAATAATATTTTTTAGGGTAAGACCATAAACTCTGTTTTTTGGCTTAAAAATTGTGATAGAGCTTTTGAGAGGCTGAAGAGAGGGATCTTGTGTGTGTGCATGTGTGTGTGTATCGTGAAAGCTCAGTTCTCCCTTTTCATACCAGAAAAGGTACCGCATAGTATTTTGAATACATAGTATTTTTTAATGTTTTTTTAAAAATTTATTTGTGTGAGAGAGAGAGAGAAAGACAGTGAACAGGGGAGGGTCAGAGAGAGAGAGGGAGACACAGAATCTGAAACAGGCCCTAGGCTCAGAGCTAGTTGTCAGCACAGAGTCTGACGGGGTCTCGAACCCACGAACCGTGAGATCATGACCTGAGCCGAAGTCGAACGCTTAACCGACTCAGCCACCCAGGCGCTGTAAATACACAGTATTTTGAATTGAGTAACTAGGTAACAGCTCTGGAAGCACTTTTTTAGAAATATTACGGTAAATACCATACGAATCAACCAAATGTTGAAACCGGTACTTATGCAGCTGGATGTTACTAGACTCAAAGCATCATTTGACTTGTCAAAACTGTATGTTTACTTGACAACAGGCCATGTTAAAGGTGTACGTGATAGAATAAAAACAAGCAAAGGATCAGACATATTTTCATGTACATCAAATTAGAACATACTTGAAAAGTTAACCTGAACCTAACAAGATGGTGCCTTTGTTTTTTTCCTCCAAATTTATGTTTTGGACCAACAAATACCTTCACAACCCTAGGTTCCATTCAGTGAGAGGATAAATTAATAGTACCCGAGTTTGCCATGATGTTAAATACATTTCAAAATTTTCTCTGAATACACACACACACACACACACACACACACACACACACACACACACACACTCTGGATTGAACCACTATCTGTATACAGAGATACATAGCCAGACAAAATGAAACAGTTTTCTGCATGGATCTTCCAGAAGTCCATCGCCTCCAACCTTCATTCTTCCACCCGGAACTCGGGCTGCACTTTTTTTCAGTTCTCTACTCATTGAAATCATTTGCTGTACTCTTCTCCCTCGGAGAGCTTATTAAGTAAGCGCCTAACTGAACTGACAAACTGTTTCATGTCAGGTGCACAAAGGAACTAATTATAGCATGGTGACTGTATCTTGCAGCAGGTTTGCATTCTGGCAAGTTAGATGCGAAGAAGGGATCTGATCTTGAGAATTGCAAGAGTTGCGATTGTCCGAGATCTGTTTTTGGCAGGTAGCTATCCTGGATCATTTATCTCACACTGTTACACGCAGGACGAGTATACTGTGTTCTGTATACACTTTTGTGCATGATTATTCAAGCACGTGCTGAGAGAAATTTATAGTCCTTTTTAATGGTACTTTATTTTGAGAGGAGGCAGAGGATCCGAAGCAGGCTCAGCACAGAGCCCAGTGCAGGCTTGAATTCTTGAGCTGAACTGTGAGATCATGACCTGAGCGGACAATGGACGCCTCCTGACCAAGCCCCTCAGGCACCCCTGTTTGTTTTTTAATAAAGATAAATGATTCCTGCGTATTTTTTCCTCACAAGTCAAAAATTCTTGAATCTTTGAACTGGTACCATTTCATCAGACACATCGTGAAATTTCATAACAGTCTCTCTTTTCTGGCTCCACTATTTATCAGGTGACCCTTCATTCATCCACGTGACTGTATTGTTGCAGGCATTCCACCCCTTCTGCAAAGCAAGAACTCAGACTGAACTTCCAAGAGATGATGACTAATAGTGTGGCATTAGCTTCAATATTTAAGATACTAGGTTTATTTATTATAATTCATGTTCAAATATTTTAAGCTTTTACCTTATAGAGAAGTATCATTAAGAGATTTTTAAAACGGGATTTCTCTTTTTTCTTTTCCCAAGTATGTATGTGCATTAGCTATTCCTTACTTGTAATCCACCGAAGACGTTTGAAATGAACTATCAAATTTCTCTCTGATAATTCACGGAGGACTCTACTTTAACAGATGAAGCGGACTTTTCTAAACTTTATCTGAAACATATGGCTCGTAAAGTGCTGGGCTGCTGTTATTCCCTCTTGGAAGGTCGAGGAGTATGCTACTTGAGTTGGTTATATGTGAAGCTGGATTATTTAAAAATAACCATGTCTCTTCTGGCTAGCAACTATTTTATGATAGAAGCAACTCTTGCCTTTTAAGAAGAGATGTGTTTTTGAGATAAAGCTTAGGGATAAAATAGCAGTCTGATATTTGATGAATGCATTTGAAAATATTTTTTCTTAAAACTGAGAATTAAACTAAATCTTGGGAACCAACTAGGACAAAAATTCAGTGCAATTTTGCTGTAATGGAGTTCAGGAAACAATTTCAAAATTGAACTCATCAACATCCTAGCCCTGTGTGTAAAATATCATTAATTTTCATGTCCTTTAACTGAAATAAGGCCTGTGTAAAGACAAAAGAGTTCTGGTCTAAAATTTCAGTACTCAAAATTTCAGAACTGAGCGATAATTAAGTACATATATGTCAGTATACTTAGTTTTAAAAAAAAAGTATTTATGTCAAGAGTATGGCAGGGCTTTATGACTAAATACCAATCTTCACATTGCATGACTGTTTTTTTCTTTGTAGGTGAATTTTAAACTTTTATATTCACAAATTTAAAAATATTTCTATTAATGATAGTCATATAGAAGAGGTAAACATGACTTAGTATTTTTCTCATTTCAAACTACTTCTACATTTACATTGTTTCAAACGTTTGGGAAATGAACTAAACAAGCTTGGTGTAACTCAAAACTGATTGGTTGGGTTTTAGTAGTTTCTGTTGTGGTAGATGTTTGAGTTTAAGCAGATGGATTCTGCAGTGGCCTGAATGTTTATGTCCCCCCAGAACCCAGACAGTGAAGCCTAATACCCAACATGAAGGTATTTGGGGGTAGGTGTTAGTCTTTGGTAAGGGAACCAATAAGTCTTCAGGACAGAACCCTCAAAAATGGGACCAGTAAGTACCCTTATGAAAGAGCCCTGACAGAGCTATCTCACCCCTTTCATTGTCAATGTAAAATATAAACATTGTATTATTATTCAGTGCATCTGTATCCCAGTGCATCCGAGTGTATCCGAGTGTATCCAAGTAGTATATTCATACACTACAAGAATTGAGAGGTTGGGGCAACATCTAGGAGGGAGAGTTTTGTGGTGATGTTGATACAGGAGGTGGGTTTTACGTCTATATGTTACATTAGTATTTTGGGTGGTCCAGTTAATATCTGTTGAATAATCAAAGGAGTGAATGAATAGTGAAAACAATGAATAGATGTATCAACAAAATTTACCTAAAACTATGAATTAGGTAAGTTAAAGACTAGGAAATATATAGATCTCATAGTAGTTTAAACTTTGCAAATGAAAATTTAATGACACATACCTTTCATCCAGAAATATGTTTCTGAGTGATACAAAGGTTCTCAGTTAAATCTTCTTTGAAATTTAAACTCTACTAGCTTGTTGATAGTCACATGAAATTTGGAGTTAAAGTTGGATACAGAAATATGGACAGACTCCATATATATTGGTACACTTATTAATAAGGAGCTGACTTATTACAAGCATGTGTTATAGCTAGATAGAACACCATAGTTAAGAAGAAATTTTTAAGGCAAGTCTTCCATAAAATTCATATATTTTTATTTATAGATAATTTGTTATTAAATATAAGTTATATGTAAAATGAATAAAACAAATGTACAGTTTAATGAATCATTTTACTGTGTACTCCTTTGTCACCATTGTCTCAGGAGAAAAGCAGTGTTATTTGCCCAAAAGTACTGTGTGGACTTCCTCCCAACCATTACTCACCTGTATTCTGCCTAAAAATAATCTCTATTTTGACTTTTTACATAACAAATTCTTTTCTTTGTATTTTCAGGCCCCAGGTCTGCACTCCTACCTTTCAAGAATATGTCCCTCCTTACTGTATTTTACAGTGGCTGATTTTTGAACTTTATTTTTTTTATTTTTGAACTTTATATAAATCAAATCATACAGCATGTGGGTATTCTTCAGTCTAGTGTTTGTGAGATTTGTGTGTGTTGGTGATGTGTAGCTGCTTTCCATTCTTAGTACTTTACAGTAGTGTAGTGTATAAATGTACCATTTTCAATTTCTCCATTTGACTAATGGTCATCTGACTTCTTTCTAGTTGGGGCTATTATAAATAACACTGCTAAGATGATCATGGTACAAGTCTTGTGGAATACATCTGAACTCATTTTGGGCGAGGGTGGGGAATTGTCTGTAAGTAAGTTATAGCTAGTCAGACCATTGCCTCTAGTAGGTAAGGCCAACCTGTTTTCTAAGAAGTTTGCACAGGGGCACCTGGGTGTCTCAGTCTGTAAGCATCTGACTTCAGCTCAGGTCATGATCTCACAGTTCGTGAGTTTGAGCCCCAGGTCGGGCTCCGTGCCGAGGCTGGAGCCTGCTTCGGATTCTGTGTCTCCCTCTCTCTCTCTGTCCTTCCCCTGCTCACAGTCTCTCTCTGTCTTTCAAAAAGGGAATCAATATTAAAAAAAAAAGAAAAGTCAAAAAACCTCATTGCACGAATTTTCACCTCCACTAGTTCAAGGGAGTGCTTTTTCTCTCCTTCCCTGCTAGCCTATGAGATTGCCACTCCCTTTAATTTTTGCTGGTCTGCTGTGGCTGGTTTTACTTATTTCACTTACTAAATTCAGGCTAATAACACATGTACTGAAATGTTTTTTTATTTAGAAAAGCACCAATGTCTAGATTTAATACTTTCTCTAATGTTTCAATTAAGATAATACCATTTAATTATTTAATATTTAACTCCCAATCATTAGGAACAGTTATTTTTTGAAGTACTTGTCCCTTAATCTGATTTTACTTTTACGTGATCAAATGCCATCTTTCAGAATGTAAAGATAAATTATAAAGTACTCTGTTAACCTCCCTGTGAGTTAATTTTACGTAATTAGAATCTTTCTCCATTTCATTAAGGTACTTATTTTCCTTATGCAAATAATTCCGCAGGGAGAGACGGTGAAGCACACAGAACTTTTGTGTAGTTTTCTCGTTTTTATTTGCCATAAAGTGTGTTGAAATGTTTAAACTTTAAATTTCTTTCCAATGTGGTTCCTGATGTTGTGGTTCAGTTGCATGAGCATTTTGCTGCTGATACTTCCTCTGTGTCTAGTCATACTTGGTTCCTTTTATCCTTAGAACAAGGGGATATTAAAAAGCAATAACAACTGTGAGCTTTATAGGCAATAAAACTGTGTTGTCAAACAGGCTTTGGGGGAGCTAGATTTTACTTTGCAGGAATGCAAAAATACCACAACGAGGAAGGCTTTGCTCTGAGTAACATTTCCCAAGCTGGCCCTTCGAAGTTTCTCACAATAGTTTGTTCAGCATCCCCTTGCTGGGTTGTTCTTAAGGTTGGTAAGAAATTTTGTTTTTGCCGTGGATGAACACGCATCTTTTGAATTTTCGGCAAACCAGAGCAGAGGAAGGTAGGCCAGGAACTGTTTTCAGTGGCCCAGCTCACGAGAACCTTCCGCATATGCTGGTGTTTCTCACCAGGATCTTCCTCTTGTTTCTATGTCTCTTTGTGTTTTACATGATGGCTTCCTCTGCTTACGAAAGTTGTCCTGGATTCAACAAAGTTTCACACAGAGATATCTTTAAACATCTTGTCCTTACTATTTTCTCCTTGATTTCCTTTGTCGTGTAGAAATGTATCTTTTTATCCTCTTTACTGTCACCGTAATGGGGTTTTATTAGGGAGAAGCGATTAACTCAAGTCCTCAACATATCTTACTGATTGCCTACAGAAATTCACTTATTTGTTTTAGCAGGAGCCATAAAGAGGAGTTAGAGAAGCAAACAAATGTCTTCTTTGGTGCACATTTTGTTTTACCCATTAATGGGTTATAAAAATTTTGTCAGGATCCTAATCACTTCCTTGGCTTGATGTTTAAATATACAATAGGATTATATTTTTTCACATTTTATATGTGATTTTGGTAAGCATACCTAAAAGTTAGAGGGGACAGTAATTTTCATTTTAAGTGTATCCTTTGCTAGCTTCCAAAGCCAGAGTTATTTTGTCTTTCTTATAGTTACTTGAAAATATCATAGCATTTTTTTCTATGCTAAACAGTAGAACATCATTTCTAAAAGCATGGGGATTCAAATATTTGTCAGGAATCAGCTGTAAATTCTTCTTGGACTAGAGCCCCCTGGAGTGCCTTACCTTGGCTAATTTTCACATTTTTCTTTTTGCTTTGCTCTGCTCAGGTGGTACACAAGGAATAATGTAAAGTGTCAGTTTTATGTAAGAAGCTCACACACAATATACATGGAGCACATGGGAAAAGGCATGAGAGCAAGTCCCTGGACACAAACTTATACACACCCTGTGCATTCGCACACATGCTCTGTCTCCTTCTCTCCACCGCCTTTCCCTCGCAACTTCCCTTCCGAGAGGTGATGGGCTGTCTCTTTCCTCTCTTTTTCTATACAAATGTGTACGTGCACACAGACACACTGACACACATGTACACACACACACACACACACACACACACACCACCTGGTCCCATTATCGTTATTCGTTTCTGCTATCAAAATGTGCATTCTGCATTATGTTTCCAAAACAGGTTTACAGTGAAGAACTTTCCATGTCTGTTTATGTAACCATATCATTCTTTTTAATCTTTCTTCATTTTTATTGTGATTTAGTTTGTTTGGATTTTGCCTTTGATTTTGTTTCCTATCTATCTGTACTTTGTTTACTTTCGACAGTGTTGGTAATCTTTTGTGTTTCGTTTGATTTTATGATTTCATTTTTCTAGTATTTAAAAATTTTATACCTTATTTCTTGCCCTCTCAGTGGTATTGTTATATTGAACATATATTTAAACATTTTTTTAAATTAATGTCTAGAGTTAACTGCCACCTCTCTTCTCTACAACCCCAACCTTAACATGTTTTTCCTGCTCTCAATCCAAACTCCCATAGTAAATTTTTAGTATTTTGTCCTAAGTATAATTGGGGAATGAGTAAGCCTCATAACACTGTTGGTGTTTTTTATTTTTATTGTTTTTAATGCTTATTTATTTTTGAGAAAAAAGAGAGAGAGAGAATTGGGGAGATGCAGCGAGAGAGGAAGACACAGAATCTGAAGCAGGATCCAGGCTCTGAGCTGTCAGCACAGTGCCCAATGCAGGGTTCAAACTCACGAACCACGAGATCATGCTAAAGTCGGTCGCTTAACCGACTGAGCCAATCAGAGCATAGCTGTGTTAAGCCCTGTTTTTACATTTCCCTTCACCCATTTATTGCTTCTTACATTGTAAATCTTTCTTTGAGGGATGAAATCTTTTGTTTCTCCCATGCAACCCATTTCTGTTTTTATTCTTTTGAATGTGTCTTTGACAAAGAATAGAATTATATGTTCTGACGATTTTTTTTTTTTGGAAATTTGAGAGTTCAATGTTATCATCACCATCCAATATTGCTGAGGGAAACTCTAATTATGTAGGAAATCTAAATCTGTTTACCGTTCCTCTGTCCCAACCTTGGTCTAATTTTTATTTTTTCTCCGAGTCATTATATTCTTCACTATTTCCTGATTCTTACATTTTGTTCATCTCTCATTTTTAAAACTTATTGTCTCTGAAAACAGCTTTCCATTGTTTTTAACACTGTTACAGCTTAGGTGACCTTAAAATTATTAAGTAAGAACCATTTTTCTGTCGAATATTTTAAAAATCCTGTTGTCGTGTAGCATTTAATGATCAGCATGTATGTCTTTTTGTTCTGGACACTCTTTATAGTTCAACTATTTTCTCTGTTTATATGCGAATAGAAGCATTTTTTTTTCTTTACACTAGGATTTTCCCCAAGATATGTCCAGATGTGAATCTCTTTACATTTATTTTGCCTTTTACATAATGAGCCTTTGCAATTTACCATGTGTAGATTTTTTTTCCAGCCCACTAAACTTGTCTTTAGTTACGTGCCCTCTATTACTGCTTCTCTTCTGTTTTTTGTTTCCTTTTTTTTTTTTTATGAGACCTATAATTATGAGGCTTGAGGTTTATGGATTGTCCTCCTTACCTAATGCTGCGTTCCTAACATTTCTATCTTTTTTATTTTGTTCTCTGAATTTAAAAGATTATTGCTTTATATCACCCACTTCTCTGTTTTGATTTTTTTAAAGTGTCACTTTTATTCTAATCAGTTGGTCAATTAAAAAAAACAACCTCTCTGTCTTTCAGACACACACAGACATGCACAGCCCCCCGTATACATCCTGCTCACCCCAAAAAAATGGCTGAGAGAGGTACAGAAAAATGTAAGCAATTTATTACTGCTACACAATTTTTTACTTTTACCTTAAAAGTAACTCCTGAAAGATTTTAAGATGGAATTGAAAATTGGAATTTATTAAACATTCCTAGGGTGTTTAAAAGGCCGTGAATTATTGCATGTAAGATGGTGTTTGGTGTTCTAAGTGGCCAATTTTATCTAATCTTCATAATTTATCATCCACATTTTATTTATGTGTAACTTGTTCTGGGCCACAAGTTAGTGTTTGGAATTGAGTACTGAATGATTCACTTCAGATTCCACTTTAAAAAAAAAATCAGAAATATTTTCAATATTAACTGTCTTGTAACTACATAATTTAGATTGCTGTGATTATAACCCTTACAGAAAATAATTACCAAATTAAAGATACTTAGACTGAAGACTGCCAAGTACTTATGTTTTTAATATGTAAAATTCACTGAAGACCTGCAATTTATAATTTTAGCATTGACCATTACCATAAATTATTTAAAAAAAATAAAGATTACATAAGAACCAGCAAATATAACTCTACAGAGATTATAGGAATGTTTTAACACCAAATAAAAAAACTGTATCTTAAAATTGAATATTCTTTTAAAGGTCTAGTATATACTTTTAGGATAAATGAAAAGGAAAGAAAACATGTATATTCATTGAACTCTATTTACATTAAACTTACAAGATTGTGGTATAATACTCTTTTGCTTTCATGAGAAAGCTGAGGTTCTGAAGCAATAAATAACTTTGATCACAATTACTTTAAAAATAAATGACTACTAAAACTCAGAACTAATGTGTTTCATGTCTTTTGACAAAACATCCTCCTTTCTCATATAGTAGTTTTTCTTAAACCTTAGGATCTAGAGTACTAAGCTTGTTTTTTAACATTTACCTCCTAGACATTTTCACTTAAAAAAATAAATGGGAAGAAATGATGTGTAAAATTATAGAAAAGATTGATAAGACCTAGAATTTATTGAGAATCTATTTACCAATGAGTTATGTACTATTATCCTTATTTATAGATGAGGAAACTGAGACACACCCCTTAAAGTAGTGTTTCCAAAGCTCTACAGCTACTGAGTGGTAAGGAATGAATTCTAATCAAGCAGTCTGACTCTTGATTCAACCCTCCTGAACCCATCGCAAAATACTATCTTCCCTAAGGCTCTGCCAAACACTTACTACCCCAATCTGAAGTTGTTAACATTGATACATTTTCCTTTTCTTTAATGAAAGAAGTAAAAGATTAGCAATAACATTGAAATTCCCAGCCTCATCTGTTTCTCCCTTCAGGCAATGTTCAGCATGAGCTTAATGTATAGTCTGTCTGCCTTTAAGTAAATGTATACATATATAAGCATTTTGTGCACACTTCTACTGTTTCCATATGTGAAGTATGTTGCCCCTTATTCTGAAAATTAGTTTTTTCATTTCATATAAAAATATATATGATTGGTGTAGAGTAATTTCTTCCTTATTATTCTTCAGTATCCCACTGAAAGAATAAATTGCATTTTTTCCTTTCTCCTTTAGAAACCTTTTAAAAGTACTTTCTCCTTTGAAAACCTTTTGAAAAAATTTTACTATTATAAGCAACATTATGCTAGGTATTAATGTATGTGCTTCCTTGTGCAAAAGTTTGAGACATTCATCTGAGCAGTGCCACCCAGAGTATATGATGGGGAGACAGAGAACACGGGCCACCGTGTAAAGTAGCCCACTGCTTGGTTCATTAAGAAAGTTTTGCTTACAGAAATGTCAGCTAAAAAAATTTATGAGTTCACTGACGTGGCCAGAGTTGATCTGTATCAGGCATCTTAAGTAACACAGAAGCTCATTGCCTCATTGTGTGCATATCACAGGTTGCCAAGGAGCAGCCTGCCGTGGGTCACTCTGCGCAGCGTGGCTCTAGAGCGTATATTAGGAAGTAGAACTGCAGTCTGGTAAGGTTTCACTTCCGCTGTTCACTGCCAATTTGTTCCTCACAGAGGTAATACCAATTGTACTGCCCAAGACGGCTCATGATATGTCCACCTACCGTTTGTCATCGTTAGCATTTGATATTGTTGGTCACTTAAATTTCTGCCAATCTAGTAGATGAGGTCTGGTGTCTTGTTGTGTTAATTTGTCTTTTCTTTATTAATAACTTCTTTATATATTGTCATTATTAGCCTTTTCTATATATTACCATTTGGATGTTTTTATTTATTTATTTTTGACTGCCCGTTTCTCTTTTTTTTAAGTAGTTAAGACCTTTTAGGGGTGCCTGGGTGGCTCAGTCAGTTGAGCATCTGACTCTTGATTTTGGCACAGGTCACAATTTCGTGAGTTCAAGCCCCGCATTGGGCTCTGCGCTGATAATGTGGAGCCCTCTTGTGATTCTCCCTCTCTCTCTCTCTGCCCTTCCCTCACTCTCTCTCTCTCTTAAAATAAATAAAGTGTAAAAAAGTATTTAAGTTCTTTTTTCCATCTTTCTTGACATATAATTAATATGTAACATTGTGTAAGTGAAGGTTATGATGATTTTATACACATATGTATTGCAAAATATGTACCATAAAATTGTTACATTTTTTCATAATGAGAACATGTAAGAAATATTCTCTTAGTAACTTTCAAGTAAATAATACAGTATTTTAAAATATAATTACCAGGATAAATGTACCTTAGATTCCGAGAGCTTATTCATCTTATAAATTTGACCCAATGTCTCTCCATTTCACATACCTTGTAGCCCTAGGCAACAGCCACTCTTCTGTATCTGTGAGTTTGGCTTTTTTTCTGATAACACATATAAGTGAGACAATACAGAATTTGCCTTTCTGTGTCTGACTTCTTTCACTAAGCATAATGTCCTCAAGGTCTATCCATGTTGTTGGAACTGGCAGAATTTCCTTCTCTTTATGGCTACATAATATTTCACTGTATGATTATTTGTGTGTGTGTGTGTGTGTGCGTGTGTGTGTGTGTGTGTGTGTGTGTGATTTACATTTTCTTTATTCATTTATCCATCTGTGTCCACTTAGGTTGTTTCCATGTGTTCACTATTGTAAATGTTTCAGATATCTCTTTGACATAACAATTTTATTTCCTTCAAAAGTATATCCACAAGCTGAAATGTTGGATCATATGGTAGTTGTATACGTTTTTTAGGAATCTCCCTAATGATTTCCATATCGGCTGCACCAAGTTACATTCCCACCCATAGTGTACCAGGATTCCCTTTTCTCCACATCCTTACCAGCACTTATAATCTTATCTTTTTTTTTTTTTTTTTTTAATGAGAACCATTCTAACAGAGGCAAGGTGATAGGTCAGTGTGGTTTCGATTTGCATTTCCTTGATGGTTGATGGTATCGAGCACCTTTTCATGTACTTGGCCTTTCGCATATAGTCTTTGGGAAAATGGCTATCCATGTCCTATGCACCTATTTAAATTATGTGTGTGTCTGGTCTTATTTAATTTTTGGTACTGAGTTGTATGAGTTTCTCATATATTTGTGTATTAATTTCTTGTGAGATATATGATTTGGAAATATTTTCTGCAATTCCATAGATTGCTTTTCTATTTTGTTGTGTTTCTTGCCATGCAAAATCTTTTTAGTATGATAGAGTATCACTTGTTTATTTATATTTAGTTCCTTGTCTTTTTACTGTCATTTCGAAAAAATTATTGCCAAGACCAATGCCAAGGAAGTTTTTCTCCATTTTTTTTTTCTGGGAGTTTTATGGTTCCAGGTCTTATATGTAAGTCCCATTCATTTTGAGTTGTTATTTTTTGTGAGATGTGTAAGGTAAAGTTCCTGTTTCAATTTTTTTTTTACAGGTGAATATCCAATTTCACCCATACCATTTACTGAAGAGACTGTCCTTTCTTCATTGAGCATTATTGACTCCTTTGTCAACAGCAAATGGCCATACAAGCATGGCCATGGTCTATTTCTGGGCTCTCAATTCTGTTCCATTGGTCTATATATCTGTTTTTATTCCAGTGTCATGCTTTTTCATATACCACAACTTTTATTATAATTTAAAGCATGATGCTTCCAGTTTTGTTCTTTCTCAATATTGCTTTGACTAGTTGGGGTCTTTCTGATACATTATAAATTTTAGTATTTTTTTTTCTATTTCTGTGAAAATGGCACTGGACTTTTAAGAGGGATTGCATTGAATCTACAAGTGGCTTAGGGTACTATGGACATTTAACTCCTCTGATCCATGAACATGGGATATCTTTCCATTCTTTGATATCATCTTCAATTTTTAAAATTTTCCTGTTTTTTATAATTTTTAGGATAGAAGCCTTTCATCATTTTGGTGTAAATTATTCGTATATTTTGATGGTGATTCCGATATTTGATGGAATATTTTCTTTATTGCTTCTTCAGATAGTTCATTGTTACTACATAGCACTATAACTGATTTTTGCATGTTAATTTTTTTGTCCTGAAGCTTACTGGTTCATTTATTAGCTCTAATGGTTTTTGGTCGTGTTTTTAGGGTTTCTTATATATAGGATATCATCTGCAAACAGAGATAATCTTACATCCTTTGTATTTTGGATGAGAAAATGTAAAAAGAGTCTTTTTTTTTTTCTTCTTTTTTTTTTTTCCTAATTACTTTGGCCAGGGGTTTCAGTACTATATTAAATAAATGTGATAAGAACAAGCACTCTTATCATGTTCCTAATCTTACAGAAAAAACTTTCAACCTTCACAAACATTCTGATGTTAGCTGTAGATTTGTCAGATGTGGCTTTTAAGATGTTAAGGTGTATTTTTCTATACCCAACATGTTGATTGTAATTATCACGAAAGGGTGTTAAACTTTGTCAAGTGCTTTTTCTTTATCTGTGGAGATAACCATATAATTTCTATTCTTCATTCTGTTAACGTAGTGCATCACATTTATTGATATGTTAAACTGAAACAGCTTTGCATGTTAAGGATAAATTTTATGTTATCAAAGTGGATAATCTTTTTTGTGTGCTGTTGAATTTTGTTTGCATGTATTTTATTGAGAATTTTTGCTTTCGTGTTTATCATCCTCTAGTTGTTGTTTTTGTTTGTGTTTTCCTTGTGACGTTTTATTTGGCTTTGGTGTTAGTGTAATGCTGACCTTGTAAAATGAATTTAGTAGGAATAGTCCCTGCTCTTCAATGGTTTTGAAGAGTTTGAAGGCAGTTAGTCTTCTTTAAATTTTGCACAGAATTCACCAGGAAAGTCATCTGGTCTTAGACTTTGCTTTATTGAAGGTTTGTAATTACTGGGTCAATATCCCTACTCATCAATAATCTGTTCAGATTTTCTATTTCTTTGTCGTTCAGACTTGGTAGATTGTATGTTCCTAGAATTTTACCTATTTTCTTCTGACGTATTTAATTTATTGGCATTTAATTGGTCATCACAGTCTCTTATCCATTTTATTTCTATGGTATCAAGTGTAATGTACCCTCTTTCATTTCTGATTTTTTGAGTCTTCTGGTTTTTCTTGTGAGTCCAGTACAGGTTTGTCAATTTTGTTTATCTTTTTTTTTTTTTAAATACATTGTTTGGTTGATTGTTTCTATTATTTCCTGGTCTCTTGTCTCTGTTTCATTTACTTCTGCTACAATCTTTGTTATTTTCTTCCTTTGGTAATCAGGCTTAGTTTGTTTTCCTTTTTCTAGTTCCTTGATTCTGAAGTTATGTTATATATTTGTGATATTTTTTTCTTAATGTAGGCATTTATTACTAT
Organism: Proteles cristata cristata; assembly: GCA_017311185.1. NCBI lineage: Eukaryota > Metazoa > Chordata > Mammalia > Carnivora > Hyaenidae > Proteles > Proteles cristata. Next base: position 58,304 of record JAESUZ010003505.1, read on the forward strand.
AAACTTACCTCTGAGAACTGCTTTTCCTATGTCTTATAAGAATTGGTGTGCTGTGTTTCCATTTTCATTTGTTTAAAGACAATTAAAAAATCTTCTTTGACCCATTGGTTGCTAAGAGTATTTTGTTTAATTTCCATACAATTGTGAATTTTCCAGTTTTCCACCTGTTTTTGATTTCTAGTTTTCTATAAAGTGCTCAGACAAAAGGCATGGTGTGACTTCAGGTGTCTTAAACTTGGTAAAGCTTGTTTTGTGACTTAATGTGTGATCTATGCTAAAGAATGTTCTGGTGAATTTGAGAAGAGTGTGTAGTACAGTGCTATTGTGTGGAAAGTACTTACTGTATATGTCCATTAAGGCCATTTCATTTATTTTTTAAGTTATTGTTCATTTATTTCAAGAGAGAAAAAGTGCATGCACTTGCACTTGTACGAACACAGAAAGGGGAGAGGCAGAGAGAGAGAGAGAGTGAGAGAGAATCCCAAGCAGGCTTCATGCTGTCAGCGCAGAGCCCAACAGGGGCCTGATATCATGAACCATGAGATCATGACCAGAGCTGAAATCATGAGTAGGATGCTTCATCAACTGAGCCACCCCGGTGCTCCAATATCATTTCATTTAAAGTGCAGTTATTAAAAAAAAATAAAAAAAAATAAAGTGCAGTTATTGATTTCATTCTGGATGATCTGTGCACTGATGAATATGTGGTAGAATTCTCCTACTATTATTTTATGACTGTGTATTTTCTCCCTTCAGGTTTGTTAATATTTCCTTTATATATTTAGGTGCTTTTACTTTGGGTGTATAAATACTTACAAGTGTTATAGGCTCTTGTTGGATTGATCCTTTTATTATTATGCAAATTGTTCTTTGTCACACTATAGTGTTTTTTAAAAAAATATGTATGCTTATTTTTGAGAGAGAGAAAGACAGACAGATAGACAGATAGCAGGGGAGGGGCAGAGAGAGAGGGAGACATAGAATATAAAGCAGCCTTCAGGCTCTGAGCTGTCAGCACAGAGCCTGACATGAACTATGAGATCATGACCTGAGCCGAAGTCAGACACTTAACCAAGTGAGCTGTCCAGGTGCCCCTACAGTGTGTCTTAAAGTATATTTTATTGGACATAAATATAGGTACACCTTCTCCATTTTGGTTTCCATTTGCATGGAATACCCTTTTTCATTCCTTCACTTTATGCCTATATTTGTCCTCACACCTGAAGTTAGTCTCTTGTAAGCATCATATAACTGGTCTTATACATTGTTTTTCTGTGTACGTTTTTTCATTCAGCCACTCTATACCTTCTGATGGCAGAATTAAAGTTACTTACATTTAAGATAATTATTGATAATGACTTACTAATATCATCTTATTAGGTTTTTGCGTGTTTTTAGGTTTTCTTTCCTCTTTTTCTCTTGCTACCTTCTTTTGTGAATTGGTGATTTTTAATGATAATTTGTTTTGATCCTTGATCTTTCATTTTTATACTGTAGGTTTTTGCTTTGTGAGTACTGTGAGGCTTACATAAAACCTCCTATGGGTCTACCAGTCTATTTTAAGCTAATAATAATTTCACTTGGATGACATCCAAAAAGTCTCCTCTTTACCCTTCCCATATTTTCGATGTCATAATTTACATCTTTTAAATTGTGTATCCATTAGCAAATTATTGTAGTAATAGGTATTTTCAGTATCTTTTTCCCTTTAACCTTTATACTAGAGTTATGTGATTAATGCACTGTCATGTTATAGTACTAGAGTTTCCTGAATTGATTGTGTGCTTACCTCTTTACCACTGTGTTTCCCATTTTCATATGTTGCGATGTTATTAATTTGCACCCTTTCACTTCAGGTTGAAGTACTCCTTTCAGCATTTCTGGTAAGACTGGCCTAGGAGTGATGACCTCCCTCGGCTTTTCTTTGTTTGAGAAAGTCTTAATCTCTTCCTAATTTCTCCCAGTAAAATATTCTTATATGTTAGTTTTCTTTTTCTCTCAGCATACTGAAGATCTCATCCTATTGCCTCTTGGCCTACATAGTTTCTGCTAAAACAAAACAAAACAAAACAAAGAACAAAAATAACAAAACCTTTTATGGCTTTACTGGAGCTCCTTTGTATGTGAGGATCTTTTTTTTTTTTTCTCTCTTGTTGCTTTAAAAAACTCTCTCATAGTCCTTGTTTTTAGACAGTTTTATTATCATATGTTTTGGTGAATATCTTTGATTGAATCTGTTTGCGAATCTATAACCTTGGTAAGGATGTATTTCCAAATCTCTCCCTCCCTAGATTTGAGAAATCATCAACCATTATTTCTTTAAATTAGTTTTCTTCCCTTTTCTCACTGTATTCTCTTTCTCAGGCTCCAGTAATGCATAAAGTATTTCTCTTTTAGAAATCCTGTGGTTCATATAGGCTTTCCTCACTTCCTTCTCCTTCCTTTCCTTTCCTTTCTTTCATTTCTTCCTTTTTCCTTTTTTTTTTTTTTTTTTTTAATTTTGTTCTCTGCTGACGGGACAATTTCAAATAACCTGTCTGTTATTTCACAGATTCTTCACTTTGATCCCTTCTGATGTTGATGCCCTCTATTGTATATTTCATTGTATTCATTGTGTTATTTAGTTCCACATTTTCTTTTTGGTCTCTATCAAACTTTTTGTGGAGATTGTGTGTTGTTTTCTAGATTCCACTGTGTCTTTTTGTGTCTCAGTGGGCATGCTAAAACAACTATTTTGAAGTCTTTATTGAGCAAATTATAAATTTCCATGTTTATGGGGTTGATTCCTGTGCAGTTATTGCATTCCTTTGGTGGTGTCACATGTCCTGAACTTTTCATGTTAGTTGTCCTCACATTCGAAGGAGTCACCTCCTCCAGTCTTACTGACTGGCTTTGGGAGAGAACCATCTTTCCTGGATCCTGTTTGAAATTCTGATTCTTTCTCAGAACTTTTATATGTATATTCTTGCTCCACACATCCTGTTCACTCTTGGGGTGGGGGCAGAATTCTTATGAGTATGAGTATATGCCTTCTTTCAGTCCTCTCAACCAAGTCAAGTGTTTGTAATTTCCCTCTTGCTTTCCTAGGATGCTGCTTTTTTCTGAAGTTGGTTTGCTTTCTTCTAGTCCTGCAGAGTTGGGCAGGCTTGCCATGTGCTAAGGCCTGCTCTGTGTGTCCTGGGGACACGCACAGGCAGGCCACCACAAGGTGAGGGAATTAGTGGATAAGGCATGTGGAGCACTGGGGATGTCCATGGGCTAGTCGGGGAATCCACGAGTTGGGCATTTCTGGTGACTCATGGGTGTGCTTCCTGACGGCGTCTGCAAGGGATGTAGCAGGGTTTGCATCGTTTGATGCCCTCTGAGCTCCCTGGCTTCTGGTCTCTCAGCTGCTCCCTCCTTGTGAGCATGTAGCACACCTCAGCATTCTGGATAGGGCGAGAAAGAGGTGAGACTCTTTGGCAGTGTCCTCCAGAGCTGGGGAAACTGGGTGCTGATTCACATGCTCTCACTTTTTCCTGTGGAGAAACCACGGGCCAAAAACATCTCCCTTCGCATGAAGCTAATCCACCTTGCAAGAGGGGTGGGTGACATTGCTAAAGTTAAACTGTTCCTCTCCTTCCTTCAGTTCATTCAGTCTTGGGGTTGTTTGTTTGTTCGCCTTTGTTTTGCTTTGCTATCTGTGCCAGTGGTGTGCTGAAGCTTCTCCATTGGACTCCCAGACTTCCTCATTGGCACTCTCATCCATGGGTAATTGAGTCAGTGGTCTTTAAGGGAGGATGTTAGAACTTGCCTATCCCATCACACCGATAACCTTGATCTCCAGAAAGGTCCTGTTCATTTTCTTTAGCTTTTTTTCTACTCGGTTAGATGCATTTTCTAATTAATTTGTATATGTTAGTCTAAATTAATAATTAAATCTTTCTTATATATTTTTCAGACATCTTTTCTCAGGTTTTTCTCACCTTTTTAAACTTCTGATTGTTCTAATATCCTTTTCATTTTTAAATGGAAAACTTGAGCAGTCTTTCTTTACAGTTGGCACTACCTTTGTATTGAAACTAGTACTTCCTACTCCTGAAAATCTGAAGATTTATTTTTATAATCTTATAGGTTTGTTTTGTTTTTAGTGTTTGCTTACATTTAACTCTATCCATCAAGAAATTATTTTTATGGTATGAGGCATCATACTAATTAATTCTGTTGAGTTTCCATTTATTTAATAATTCACCCTTTCACAGTGACATATATTGACACCACTATCATGTGCCATGGAACTTTTCTGAGTTTCTTCTTAGCCTGTGTTCTAATTAAGTCAGGCCACTGAGTATTGTTTTAAATATTCTAACTTAAATTTTATTATAGAAAACTTGTCATTTTAGGCAAGGACCCCACCTTGTTCTCTTTCCAATTTTTTTTTGAATATTGGCTATCTATTCATCCAAAGAAATTTCAGCATCAGATGTGTAAGTTCAGTAAAAGAGACCTGTTGGGATTTTGAGTGGTAGTAGATTGATTTCATAGAACAATTTGCAATAGGGGCACCTGGGTGGCTCATTCGGTTAAGTGTCCGACTTTGGCTCAGGTTATGATCTTGTAGTCAATGAGTTCAAACTCCTCATTGGGCCCTATGGTGACAGCTCAGAGCCTGGAGCCTGCTTCAGATTCTGTGTCTCCCTCTCTCTTTGCCCCTCCACTGCTCATGCTTTGTCTCTCAAAAATAAATAAATGTTGAAAAACTTTAAAAAAGAACAATTTGTAATTGTTAACATCTTGATGATACTTAAGTAATATATTAACAGCCACAGTTATATAGAACTCACTGTATGCCAGCAATTTTTTATGCATCTATATGCATTTATTTATTTTACCTTGGTCACAATGTTATGAGGTAGATATTTAATTGCATTCATGTTACAGGTTAGAAAACTAAGACATGGAGATTTGAAGACTTTTGTTTTGTTTCAAATAGGTAGAAAGTGGTGAAATTGGGAGTCTAACCCAGTGTATCTGGCTTTAGTCATTGCTCTTCTGCTCAGGATACATGTGTGTGTCTTAGTTCTCTATCCTAATATGCTATTAAATACCCCCCTTCCTCCTTAACTTTTGTAACCTTCATACATTAGAATGCAAACTGTCCAAGAACAGATAATATTTTTCAAATTTTTTTCACTGTTGTATGTCCAGCTCTTAGAATGTTTCCTGGCATAAATGAGATACCCAATGAATGTTTCTTAGGATTAATGAACTTCAGTTGTTTTAAATCTTAGAGTATAAAAGCACTCCAAACTCTGAACTGTCTAGGACTCTTTGGAAAGATTCCTTTTTCCATTATCATTATCCTTCCACAACATCAATAAGCAGTGTGTTATTTTTTAAAGCTCTCCAATCACCTGATTGTTTATGCATTTCACAGTCTTGTATATTTCTACCTGCCCGCTGAAGGCGATATTGTCACATCCTATCACCTTTTATAAATAACAGCCTAAAACAAACATTTTGCATGCATCTCGTGTGAATTATGAAGAACTGCAAGCCTTGATATGTTTCCCCAAGACTAATACCTTAGGAGCTAAGAATCCCGAATGCATTACGCTTTTTTCATACAGTTCGTAAATCCCTATGGTGAATGCCATGCAAACTTTAGAAATTGTGGTGTTAGAAATAATTTTTTTCTCCTTCTAGTCTGATGTAAACTTCTTATCAAGAAGAATATGCCATATTACATTGTAACCGCTCTTCCCATTTTCCAGGCACAAACTTTTTTCATTCTTCATAGAACATAGATGGTTAGAAGCCTAGTCTAGAAGTCATCTTGTACATAAGAGGGTCATACTGATGACACCTATTCCTGGTGAGGTTCTTTGGTATATTGATTGTTCTGCATCTAATATCTGACCAAGCTGAGTCCTTCACAGGAGTAGAGAGCAGTAACTTTCTAGTTCTTCACGTAGTCTAAGATTTGTAAGATTGACTCATTAGCTAGCTTGTTTTATTTCTGCAAGTTTCTAATTTTGTCACCATTTAATTATAAAATAGGAGTTTGTTTTCTTCAACTAACTCAGTTGCAGCTAACATTTTTACTCCTTTTTTCAAAGTTTTAAAATGCATATAAAGGCATTTTTTTCCTAATTGTAATTTGGAAAATGCAGATATTAATCTGACCTTCATGCAAGAATCGAACCAAGGGGGCGGTATTGCTAATCTCACTGCCTGGAAGCATCAGGGACAGTAAGAATATGGTCCCTGCACTACCTAAAAGATTTCACACTGGAATGAAAGAGAGAACTGTAAAAAAGAGAAATGTGGATGCATTATTTAGTCACCATAGAGGATGATGCTATGAACTTTGCTTGGCTTCACTGAGTGGGCTCATCTAAATTTGTCAAACGTAAAGCATTTGCAGGAGAAAAGTGAAGAGCTAGAGAGGAAACAACATTTACAAGTATAATAGAGCCTGGAAAGGGTTGGGATATGAGGAAACAGGGATGATCATAACTTGAAAGAAGATAAATTAGGAAAAGGGGAGATAGAGCCAGATCCCAATGGACCTTTTCTCTCATTAGACCTGTTCCAATTAAGCATCAGTGCACAGTGGACCTGAGCTGAGATCAAGAGTCAAATATTAACTGACTGAGCCACCCACATATCCCAAGTATCAGCTATCTTTATTTCAAATTTTTGTGTTTGTGTTTTTGAATAAGGCTTTTTTAAATAAAAAATATACATGGTATATTAGGTTCTACATCCTAGTTCAAATAAGATTATGTGGAATTTTCTGGGAATTTATCATGAATACTGCTTTCATGGTATAATCATTTTACAAATTGAGACAACTTATTAGGCACCTTGTGAAATACAGTCCATTTCCAGTCTGGGTACTTCCTCTAATTATTAGTTAAAGAAAATATTTTTTCTGCTACTTAAATCTTTACGTCAAATGCTCTTTTCTGAGAACCATTGGAGACCATTACTGAGCTGATCCTCTGTGAACCGCTGAACAGTAGCCTGGGTTAACTCCCAGAACCAAAGAGTGTAAGAGTTGTCCTCTGTTTTTGTCTGCTGTTTCATTGCTGAAGGTCACTATTAATGGGATGACTTTGCTACTTTGGGAAAAGCTTTGAGAAACATAGGCACTATACTCTTAAACCTGAGAACTGTATTATTAGTATAATCACTATACACTTTCTGATTCAGCGCCAAAGAGTGACAGCAGTCATGCTTTATCATTATCAGAAATCACTTCAATTGGAAAATAAATGCTTGAAATTGTAGGTTCTACATGATTACTGAATCTCATTGTGACTGGATAAAATGTCATTATTAGGCAATTTCTGTGTGACAGTCCCACCCTCACTTACCTTGTTTGCGTGAAAATTGATGATTTACCAACATTTTTTATTCTCCTGATCTTGGATTTTATCTAAATAACCATTCTTATATTTATCTAGTGGATTTATCATTATTTAAGTTTGCTTCCATAGAAGGGGTCAGCAGGATCTCATGGGTTAATATGAACTTGATCATGTTCTGTTTGAATTTTATTCTGCCTTATGATACTTGCATTCCAGAACTCATTTCCATCTGCTCAGAGTGGTAAACTGGCTGTATCTTAATTCAAAAATAGTAAAAGCAGAGGATTTTATCTCTAATATTAATTTATGTATCTAGGCAAAGAAGATCAAATTTATTGAATTTGCAAAAAAAAAAAAACCAACTAATGGGAATGTCTTTATTGGAAACATAAGGAAATAATATGATTTCCCCTGCTTGATGCTTGATTCTTTGGGGGTGAAGTAACTTCTGTTGAGCAACCATAATTAAAGATCAGTGATCTGAAAGAGCTAATTACCCAAGATCAATGTTGATGGTATTTTAAAAGTTTGTTTCATATCAACCTCACAGTGTTTATGTCATGGGAAATTTTATTTTTCAGCACAATAAATATTAGCACTTTCATTGGATAAAGTTTATTAAACTCAAATATCATCTGGTAATTTCATACTTGGTAAATGCAGTATAAAGTTGAAATTTATTTCAATTACAGTTCTTTTCCTACATGTTAAAGCTATTTTAACCTTTAACAGCATACAATTATTTCAGAATAGATCATTTTTAATGATTCATTATGTATGAGGTCATTTGACAAAGCAATTAGCTTTGTGATGAAATTTCTATTCTTTTGATCATTCCGTACCTATAATGAATGAGGAGAGTTTTACATCTAATTTTCTGAAATTAGAAGATTAAAGATAGAAACAGACTCTTGTATTTAAATGACTAGACTCAAAATGACTAGATTGCATTAGTCCTTTAGATGTGCAGAACTTTGACTGCGGTGTTACTGTGTTTTCTCATTACTCATTCAACAGATCCATTATTCCCGTGCTGCCTGCATCCATTAGCACCCACATTTTGAGAATGTGCTGGAGATTAAAGAATAGCTCTTGTAACTTTTCATGAAGGACATGCATCAGCATATTGTGCACAGGACTAAGAAATGTGGCCTCAAAAGGCTAGAATAGAATTTCTGAAACCGTGTGCAAATACAGCAGTGTGCTATAGACACTGTAGCTTGTTGCTGCATATTCATCATTGGCCAGATACTTACTACATATCTAGTTAGTTCATCCTCTGTCATGATTTCCATGCTTCTTACTATATACCAGTTAATCACTGAGGCATTATATTTTTCATTTAAAGTGGGTTTGAACACCAAGAGTAACTTTTATAGTTGATGAAACTTATGTGGGCATTTATTCTCCATCTAGTAAATATGAAAAGAGATTCAATTGATATGAAAAAAGATAAAATGAGTTCTAGATCTATTAAGATGCGGTTAAGGATGAAAACATAGCTGAAGTATGTTATATATATATGTCTTTGAGATTTAAGATAATACTGTCAAGCTACTTCCTGTTTTGGCTCATCATAAGGAAACTTAATTTTATCTTGAATTGACTGATGCTTTATCTTCAAAATGTTAAAGCTCTCTTTGTTTGTGGATTAAGTTTTATTGCAAGTAGTTTGGATGTTACCTCCCCTACCCCTCCAAAGAAGCTATCCAATGAACCGTCATTAAAGAAGTTGGTATTAAAGCCATATAAAAATAAATATCGGAAATGTACTTGAGGAAACTATTAAATAGGAATATAATTATTTTCATAGACACCATACCATTTCTCTCTGCTTAATGTATCTTTTAAAGTGAAATTCCTGTTAGTATGACTGTTTTTGAGTTGATAAATAAGTTAATTTAAAAAAAAAAACACTACAACCTCCCTTAATATAGTCTACTTCTCATTAAAGATGATTATAAAGAGATTTAGTACAATGGATAGTTCCAGACTCATTCATATTGGATTTTGAAATATTTACCCTTAGAAGTGCTTGCTTGACCTTATCTATCACTCCATCTGATATTTTGCAGTGCTTAACGAATTTATCTTGGGACATTAGCTGATGGCCTAAATGTCCATACTTTTCCCTAAGCCATAATAAGGCTTATGTAATTAGAACGTTTTGTGGAGAAATACAGCAAGAATTTTTTGTACTTGGGAAAAGCAGTGGAGGAGAATTATATTTCTGTCTTTATATTTATGAGTGGAAGGAGGAGATATTAATCTTTTATCCAAACAGAAACAGAACTCTAATATTTGACAATATCTAAAGAAATTATACTTTATACACATAAATATATTGAGCTTACTGACAGGAATTCCTAATTAAGATCTTACGTTAAAAGTTAATTAGTCTGAAGTATAGATTATTTTTGCCTGAGGAAAAATTAGAAGTGAGTGTCCAGTATAATTTTTTTTTTATAGATCAAAAATTAAACCCATATGCTTATAGTTAAAATGTACTAGGTGAGATAAGTTCTGCCTCCACACTGGTTTTAGTTCTGCATGTAGCCAAAGGCACAGGGACTTTTGATAATATCCGTCTTCATTTATCTGTTACCTAAGATCTCATTTGTGTCATTAAGAATTGCTACGGAAAACCGACCTGTGTTAGTTTCCTAGGCTGCTCGAACAATGTGCTATAAATTGAGGGTCTTTAAAACAACAAAATGTATTCTCTCAGAGTTATTCAAGGGAGAAGTTGGAGAACAAGGTATTAGCAGGACCAGGTTTCCTCTGAAGGTTCTAGAAAAGAACCATTTGCCTTTACCTCACTTCTGGCAGCTTCTGGTGATCCTTGGCATCCCCTGACTGACAGCTGTATAACTCAGTCTCCATCTGTGTCTTCCAAGCCATCTTCCCTCTGTGTCCTGTTATCTTCTTGTAAGTCATTGGAGGTCACGCCCATCCTAATTGAGTATGATATTATGTTAATTTCATCATATCTGCAAAGACTAGTTTTAAATAAGGGCACTTTCAGAAGCAATGGGGGCTAGGACACTAGGAGATTGGGGGGGTGCAATTTCAACCCACTATAGCATTCAGTCTCTTCAGAATTTCATGAGTAACAGCTTGACAGATAGGAATGTTGCTCCAATCCATTATGAATTAGTGGAGGGGAAATTTCCAGGCTCCGGGGCCCTTCTCCCTCCCTGCTTGTCTACACGATTCCCGTTGTGAGATTATTGCTCATTTGGACACCATGAAACATTCTGTTGCACATTCCCCATGACTGACCTCCTGTAGTTTCCGTATGCCTCTTGTCTGTTAGTGATTCCACTTCGGGTTGGACCTGTAACTCCAGAAATGGGCTGATTCTGTGAGAGGCCGGGATGGGCCCCACTTTTTGTGTGTTTTATTTTCATTTCATACTCTTGTAAGATAGGTGGACAGATAAGTAGACGGACCATCCTCCATCATAGATACACCAAGTCCAGTGAAGGCACAGTATCTGATTAGAGACAGTCAGGAATTAGCATGTGTTAAGAGGAAATAGATAATTTAAAACACCATTCATAATAGAATCAGAGAGAAAAAAGTATATCTTCAGAATGGAAAATTTGGTCCCATTTTTTTTTTGTGGCATTTTTTGATGATTTTGCTCTATATTGATTATCAAAGTAGTAGAAAATTGAAGAATTTTCCTAGCAAAATGGATCTAGAATATTTACATATTCGATACTTGCTCACTTGAGATAATTAATAACTATTTTGATTAGTACATGAATGTATAAATGAACCCTGTAAATGAGACCAGGCTTCATTTTAAAATTATTCTTTATAAGACTTGTAAATGTCATCTTACTCTCTTTATGATTGAAAATAACTTGGGTTATAAAAGTTGTATGACCTCCCTTTATTTAGCATCCCCCTCTGACACACACACACACACACACACACACACACACACACACACACACACACACCTGTTTCTTTATACTATCTAGAATACATACTAACTTCTGTTTGGAAATTTGTAAACACACACAAACACACACATAAACGGCAGGGCTATTGTCAATAATTTGACTTTTAAATGTCAGCCTTCTCCTCAAGTAATATCTTCTCAGAGCTAGATATCAGCTGTATTAATTAAAATAATTATATTGCTCCAAAAGGAAATACTGCCACCTGTAAGAAAGCCTTTTTTTCAATCAAAACAAAGAAAGTGTTAGCCACAAAAAGGTAGCATATAGAAAATAGAATTCAATGAGTTTATTTCACTCTGTATTTATTTTTAACTTGTCTCTTATTTTAATCTTTTGTGGGCTTTCCCAAAGAAGGATCCTCGTGGCTCAGTCATATTAAGTGTCCAACTCTTGATTTCAGTGCAAGCTATCATCTCATGGTCATGAGATCAAGCCCCAAGTCAGTCCATGCTGTGCTTGGGAGCCTGCTTGGGAGTTTCTCTGGCCCTCTCTTTCTGCCCCTCCCTTGTTCGTGCTCTCTCTCTGTCTCTCTCTCCAAATAAATAAATAGATATTAAAAAAGGATGCTTAAGCCTTTCTTACATACAACAATCATGAAATAATATAAAAAATCTGCACTAATCATAGTCTGTTTGCTCAATGATATCTTTTTGAATCCTTTAACAAATGTATGCACAAAGAGTTTAATTAGTTGAGATACTACACATCTCCAAGCAGGTGTCCCTTTTTGATGACCTGCAGAAAAGGGCCGGTGTTGATTATTTTTTTAGGGAATGAGGAGTTAATGAATTGACATTTTTTTTCAAAATTTTGGTTAACATTTCCAAAACACTGTTTTTCTGTTATATTGTTTGTAAGGCAGGCTTTATTCTTATAGTACATTATAAATATTTATTAAGTAAAAGGTGTACTTGTGTGTGGAAATAGAAGACTGCAGATTTTTAAAAAATGGTTTTTGTCAGAAAAGGCACATTAAAAAATGTTTGACATAGTCGTTTTTGAAAAAGATTAGGAGCGATTAAAGTCTCAATGAAAACTTAAAATTCACATGATTATTTCTTCAATTCTTACACAAAGTTAACAGTAGTATTACTACTGTTAGTCAACCACTGATAGTCAACTACTATCTGAGTGAAAGCTCAGTTAGAAAAATGAAAGGGATAATGATGATGGAAACTTCCAGTGAATCGATTTTCCAAAAGGAGACGTTTTGGTGATAAAGAAGAAATGGTAGCTATTGCTGAGCTCCTCATTACCTAGTTGCATATGGCTCTAGTGAAATAGATAAATGACCTGAATTTATTTTTTGTCTATATGGCTTCAAACAAATATTCATTCTTATTCGTAACTAGAACACTTTTGAGTATCTTTGAAACAGCTTCCAGGCAAAGCATCACAAATGGGCCTGAATCCTATATGCTATTATCATAAAGCCATGTACCAGTGTTCTAATGCAATGTATTTCATTAGCTAGAAAGTTTTCTGTTTCTGAGATAATGTATTATTTCAAATAAGGTTTTCGTGATAGTGCATGGACTTGCTGTCAAACTATTAACAGATCTCTTTGCTTAGAATGTTTGACACAAGCTGGCTATTCAATTGTGAAATATGTTAAGAGGAAGGACTTCAAGTGGAATCCTCTGGTCTTACTTGAAATAGCCAAAGTTCAGACAAAACATTGATATTGTGACCTTGGCTATTTTAACTGCTTTCCTCCTAGGCATCTATAGCCTGGGCAGCATGTGGGTGTTCACCTTGAATATTGGCTTTAGCTCTACACTTCCTGTTTCTCCCTCATATTTTTTTAAAAAAAATTTTAATGTTTTACTTATTTTTAAGAGAGATAGAGACAATGTAAGCAGGGGAGGGTCAGAGAGAGAGAGAGGGAGACACAGAATCGGAAGCAGTCTCCAGGGTCTGAGCTGGCAGTCAGCACAGAGTCCCACACGGGGCTCCAACCCATGAGTCGTGAGATCATGACCTGAGCCAAAGTCCGACGCTCAACCAACTGAGCCACCCAGGTGCCCCTCTCCCTCATATTTTTATTATTTCATTTTATTTTTTTGAAAAAATTTTAATGTTTTACTTATTTCTAAGAGAGAGAGAGACAGCGCGAGCGAGCAGGGGATGGTCAGAGAGAGAGGGAGACACAGAATCTGAAGCAGGCTCCAAGCTCTGAGCTGTCAGCACAGAGCCCGACGCGGGACTCGAACCCATGAACCACGAGATCGTTACTTGAGCTGAAGTCGGACGCTCAACCGACTGAGCCACCCAGGTGACCCTCTCCCTCATATTTTTGTTATTTTATTTTTAAAATCTTTTTAACGTTTTATTTATTTCTGAGAGAGAGAGAGAGAGAGACAGTGTGAGCAGGGGAGGGTCAGAGGGAGACATAGTCACAGACTGAAACAGGCTCCAGGCTCCGAGCCGGCAGTCAGCACAGAGCCCGACGCGGGGCTCGAACCCACGAACCGCGAGATCATGGCCTAAGCAAAAGTCTGACGCTTAACCGACTAAGCCACCCAGGC
>JAESUZ010003505.1:72260-245405 GCA_017311185.1 Proteles cristata cristata
CATATTTTTGTTACTTTATTTTTAAAATCTTTTTAACGTTTTATTTATTTCTGAGAGAGAGAGAGAGACAGTGTGAGTAGGGGAGGGTCAGAGAGAGAGGGAGACAGAATCTGAAACAGGCTCCAGGCTCTCAGCTGTCAGCACAGAGTTCGACGTGGGACTCAAACCCACAAACTGTGAGATCGTGACCTGAGCTGAAGTCAGACCCTCAACCGACTGAGCCACCCAGGCGCCCCCCTCATATTTTTAACATTCGGGATTAGCACTGTGTCTTTTTGGTGAGAATGGATCCTCTGGAAACATGGCTTGATACCGTTCAATGGGACACCATCTTGAAGATTCCAAAATCCTATTGAAAAGGAACAAGAAATCAAGAGGGAGAGAGAGAGGCTACAATAGGGTTCCTCTTAAAATTTTTTTTTAATGTTTTATTTATTTCTAGGAGAGAGGGAGAGAGACAGCGTGAGCAGGGGAGGGTCAGAGAGAGAGGGAGTCACAGGCTGAAACAGGCTCCAGGCTCCGAGCTGGCAGTCAGCACAGAGCCCGACGCGGGGCTCGAACCCACGGACCGCGAGATCATGACCCGAGCGGAAGTCGGACGCTTAGCCGACTGAGCCACCCAGGCGCCCCAATAGGGTTCTTCTTAAACTCAGGCGAGCTCATTTGCCTCCTGTGGGAAAGGCTGTCACAGTCAGCAGGGTGGAACCCAAAGGTGGACAAAGCAGGAAGGAGAAAGTCTGAAAATAAAGGAGTCCCCTTACTGAAGAGCTTTGGGGAGAGACGTCCCTTGCCGTGCAGCTTTTCAGGGGACAGGCAGATGGGAGAAGGGGCAGAAATGGCCCCCACAGGGCGGCTGCGGCCTCCCCTGTGATCTGGACGGATGGCGCATGGGTCCCGGGGCGCCCAGCCTCTGCCCCCCGTGCTCCCCGCCGCGCAGGGGCGCTGCTGGCCTCCCGCGGGCCCCCTGTACTCTTACTCTTCCGCGCAGGGGTGCAGCTGGCCTCCCGCGGGCCCCCTGTACTCTTACTCTTCCGCGCAGGGGTGCAGCTGGCCTCCCGCGGGCCCCCCGTGCTCCCTGCCGTGCAGGGGTGCTGCTGACCTCCTTGGCCCCCGTGCTCCCGCCCACGCGCAGAGTGCAGCTGACCTCCGTGGGCCCCTGTACTCTTACTCTTCCGCGCAGTTGCAGCTGGCCTCCCGCGGGCCCTGTACTCTTGCTCTTCCGCGCAGGGGTGCAGCTGGCCTCCCTTGGGCCCCCGTGCTCCCTGCCGTGCAGGGAGTGCTGACCTCCCTGCGGGCCCCCTGTGCCTGCTTCCGCGCAGGGGGTGCAGCTGGCCTCACGCGGGCCCCCTGTACTCTTACTCTTCCGCGCAGGGGGTGCAGCTGGCCTCCACGGGCCCCCGTGCTCCCTGCCGTGCAGGGAGTGCCTTGACCTCCTGCGGGCCCCTGTACTCTTACTCTTCCGCGCAGGAGTGCAGCTGGCCTCCCGCGGGCCTGTGCTCTTACTCTTCCGCGCAGGGTGCAGCTGGCCTCCGCGGGCCCCTGTACTCTTACTCTTCCGTGCAGGGTGCAGCTGGCCTCCGCGGGCCCCCAGCGCTCCTGCCGTGCAGAGTGCTGCCGACCTCCAGCGGGCCCCCTGTACTCTTACTCTTCCCGCGCAGGGTGCAGCTGTACTCATGGCCCCCGTGCTCCCCGCCGCGCAGGGTGCAGCTGGCCTCCGCGGGCCCCTGTACTCTTACTCTTCCGTGCAGGGTGCAGCTGGCCTCCCGGGCCTATTGCTGCTTACTCTTCCGTGCAGGGGTGCAGCTGGCCTCAGCGGAGCCCCCGCTCCCTGCCGTGCAGGGGTGCTGCTGACCTCCCGCGGGCCCCCTGTACTCTTACTCTTCCGCGCAGGGGTGCAGCTGGCCTCCCGCGGGCCCCCCGTGCTCCCCGCCGCGCAGGGGTGCAGCTGGCCTCCCGTGGGCCCCCTGTGCTCCCTGCCATGCAGGGGTGCTGCTGACCTCCTGCGGAATGGAAGTCACACCTGCACATCCGTTTGCAGTGAAGAGAAAAAAGAAATCTGTGGGTTTTGAGGAGGAGGAACTCCCATTCACCCGAAGTTTGTTAATTTGCACTTGGGCAAACTGCAAACATAGACATGAACATGGAAATGAGTCCTGTGGATTTGTACCTAGAAGTGCAAATTGGGAAAGCGCGAGCAGCCTGTCCTGTGTGAGGGCGGGACTTCCGGTGTCTGCCCTCCACCACATCATGAATAAGCAATGTTGTGTTTTCTTTTCTAACAGTAACTTCTGCGCTCTTTGCATTCTAGTTTTTACTTTTTGCTTTAGTTTTTTTTTTTTCTTTTAATTTGGGAGCTGGTCGTATTCACCACTTTTAAATTTTATAATAAAAATTTTTTAGTGTAGGTGGGTTTTAAAATATGTCAACATGTACGTTTTGGGAAAAGAAGCATCTTCTTCGAGAGCTGACAGCATTGTCGCCGTTACAAAGCATAGGGGATTCTTGACACTATTGTCAGTTTGCGGAGATATTTAATATTTAGCCCGAAACTGTTCTTTGGATGTGAGATAGATATGAAATCCACACTTTCCGACTACTTCTGCTTGATATCAGATGGTGAGAAATAGGAGAAGACATACTGCTTTTAAGAGAAGTACTGCCTTTATAATGAAAGTTGCACACATTGTTTTTTTAATTGGTTCCTTTTGACTTCATGTATTCAATATTGTGATAAATATTTCTTGAGGGCTTACTACATGCAGACAGTGCTAAATGCTGAAGATACAGGAGTGAGCTGAGCAGATTTCTGTTGAGGATACAGATGTTAAACTTCCAGTTGCAGATTAGATAATTATGACTGCGCTAAGTGTTGTAACAGCGAGGTGCAGAGTGAGATGAGACAGTGTAACAGGGACTCAGAATCTGCTTCCTTGCGAACTTTTGAACAGGCCACTGATGGGAATGATCTGAGTGTGGTTGGGAAGGGAGGAAGGCAAGGCTCCCCGAGCCGGAAGGAACAACATGTGGAAGACTCTCAGGGTAGGAGGGGCTGGCTTTCTACAGAAATAAAAGGGGTAATGAATATCTAGGAAGCAGAACACAGGCCCAGTATGTCCCACAGGACGATGCAGGGCTCTGGGAATCATGTCAAGAATGTTGCTCTGTGTTATTTAGTGTAAAGAGAAGCCACTGACAGGTTTTTAAACATGTGGTAAATGCTAGACTTAGGGCTGGCAAATAGTCTTAGATTTATAGGGTGCAAGTTTACATCTGAGACAGCTGAGGCTCTAGAAAGGAAAGGACTTTTCTCAGGTTCCCAAGCAAGTTATTGTGGAAGGTGGACATGTTTTTCCTAAATTCCTCAGAATGTTTTCAGTGGAGACTTTGGCTACAGGTTAAGAGGCCTTGGCATCTTCTGCTATGCAGATAAGTTTCTGTGGGGGTGGGAAGAGGTGGAAACAGACAGCAATGTTGTACCTCTGGGGAGACCCCTAATAACTGATGGGGGGCTGTTGGGTCAAAAATAATGGGAACATCGAAGAATGGTTTGTGCTCAATTAAAGTTTATGTATTTTAGAATTTGAAATCCATCTGTAAAAGGAATATCTATATGCTACCTGTTTCCTGTCCCCCTCAAGCCATCCCTTCCTAGACACTATTTAATTGTAATTTTCTCATTTGTAAGTAACAAAAACAACAGTAGAAAGCCTGTAGCTGATTCATATGATTTTATGGATACCATAGTTTAAAAAATATTGGTATCTAGGGGTACCTGGGTCGCTATGTCGGTTGAACGTCTGACTTCTGCTCAGGTCATGATCTCACGGTTTGTGGGTTCGAGCCCTGCATCTGGCTCTGGACTGTCAGCTAGCTCAGAGCCTGGAGACTGTCTTTGGATTCTGTGTCTCCCTCTCTTTCTATCCCTCCACCACTCACACTGTCTCTTTCTCTCTCTCTAAAATAAATAAAACATAAATAATAAAAAAAATGTTGATATCTAGACAAAGAGGTAGCGTCTTAATTGAAAGTATTTGCTCTGGATTCTAACTATCTGAGTTGAAAATATAGCTCCATATATTTCATATTTGGAACTTTGGCAAAACGAGTTAACTTTCATACTCTTTAAAGAGAGGTAGAGAGAGAAAGGAGAGTGACATTCTAGGGATTAAAAGAATTAATGAAGTAAGTTAATAAACTTTATTAATAAAATTACTGAGTGTATTTCCAGTCATGCAATAAGTATATAATAAATATTAACAATATAGCTATTGTTATTAGTAAAGACAAATTTGAAAGAATTAGCTTCATAGATTGGGATCAACTGCTGTGATGGACCTGGCCGCACAACTCTTTATTAACATTCAGTCTGTCATCTTCCCTGGATAGTGAGGAGTAGATGAGTTTCCATACTGTAAATGAGAGAGGAAACTCTTCCCTTCAGTCAAGATGATTAGAATTCAAGACAAGGAATTTACATTATGAAATGAACGTAAAATGTCCAGACCTTATTCTTAGCTTCACCTCACACATAAGCACACAGACATGAAACGTTTTACAGACTGAAAACTTACCTCATGACAAAACCTTCTCCCTACGCCGGTCCACCTCCCCGGTTATTAGAGCCGCTTGCTTTGTCCTTTATGTGGGGGTCTGCTCTGCGAGGCTGACGACCTGGCCGTCCTGGACTTCTGTGATCCCTGCCTGCAGAGCTCCTAAAATTGATGGGGAAGGAGAGAATTTGTGAGAGGAACACCAAAGGCTTTTGTCCTCAACCTCTCTGACTTCTATGAACTCAACTTCTGAGAGCCGCCCGTATAGTGTACGGGGTAAGGGACACTTTTTTTTTTTTTTTTAATTTTTTTTTTTTACAAATAGTTTATCGTGAAATTAGTTTCCACATAACACCCAGTGCTCATCCCCACAAGTGTATGGGACACTTTTGCGTTACCTTTCCAGTGTCCGTCAAACAACTATGACCTTAGGCCAGGAGACATCACTGCTTCAGCCAAACTTTGTGACTGTTTCCTAAAAAAAATCCCACTTGTACCCAGAGTCTCCAAGTGTCTTCTCCGTATGCCCTTGACATCTAAAACGTGTACCTTCCTCTGCCCTTCTCTGTGTCATACAACTCCCCCCCACCCCCATTTTAGTACGAGCTTACTAAAAACTTCCCCTACCACTAAGGCCGAATGTCTTCAGCCACTGAATTTTTGAAGACATGTGTCTCTGCTTTTCTAATTTATTTGTTTATTTTCCAAAGAAGACATACCGGTGGCCAAAATGTGATAAAAGACCCAACATCACCCATCATCAGGGAAAAGCAAATCAAAAGTGCAATGAGATATCACCTCATATGTCTTGGAATGGCTAAAATTAACCATACAGGAAACAACTGGGGTTGGCCGGGATGTGGGAAACGGGGAACCCTCTTACACGGTTGGTGGGAATGCAAACTGGTACAGCCACTTTGGAAAACAGTTTGGAGGTTCCTCAAAAGGTTATGACCCAGTAATTGTACTACTAGATATTTACCCCCAAAATGTAAAAACACCAATTCAAAGGGATATATGCACCCTGATGCTTATAGCAGCACTATCTACAATAGGCGAATTGTGGAAACAGTGGAAGTATCCTTCAACTGATAAATAGATAAAGAAGATGTGGTTTATGTACAATGGAATATTATTCAGCTATAAAAAAGAATGGAATCTTGCCATATTCAAAGGCCTGGTTGGAGCTAGAGAATTATATTCTCTGCTAAGTGAAATAATTTCAGCCAGAGAAAGACAGATACCATATGATCTACTCATGTGGAATTTAACAAAGAAAAGGAATGACCAAAGTGGAATAAGAGGGAGAGAGAGAGAGAGAGAGAGAGAGAGAGAGAGAGAGAGAGAGCCAAGAAACAGACTCCTAAGTATAGGGAACACACCGACGGTTCCCAGAGAGAGGTGGATGGGGCATGGATGACGAGGACTAAGGAGTGCACTTGTTGCAGTGGCCACCAGTGTGCTCTGCAAGTGTTAAATCTTCATGCTGTGCACCTAAAACTAACACTACACTCTATGCCAAGTAAGAAATTTAAATTTAAAAAGTAAAAAAAATATATGCCACTAACCTTTCACAAGTAGAGTGTGGTTTTTTTTTTCCTTAGAAATCACACCAAATTTCCTAGTGAGCTGGGATTGTGACTTTTACTTATTTGTGTTCACAGGGGTATCTAACAGAGACTTCTTTTGGTGTGAAGATCATAGACTTAAAGGTGACACTTTTAAATATCTAACTGATTTGTGGGCAGGTCATTTCTGTTCCACCCTTCCCACCTTAAAACTACAGACAGGACGGTGACTCTAGAACCTGGCAAAGCTACAAGATTGCTTCCTGCTGTGTTTTATGGTGCTTGTATGTAACTTCCACACAGACTACGTGGTGGTGGTGGTGGGGGTCAGGGAGGACGGTTTCTGTATTTACATATCATTGAGCCACGTGAAGAGGAAACTCTTCTTATAAACCCCCAAAAGAGAGTTTTTCACATTTTTCATATCTAAAGTGCACGGAGTCAGTAAATTCACAAGCAAACACAGGGCTTGTTCTTCTGAGAGCACATCTTGGGGTTTAGCCTAGCAAATCACACTACATATGCAAACGTCGTTGGAATGTATTTAGTTGCATGCTAAGCGGTACAGAAATCTCAAGGGTCAAAGATTTGAAAATAGTTGCAGCATGAAAATCATAGAGGCAAATGTTTGATGTACAGATGTGTGTACTAAAATAGGTTATGGTTAGATTGATTCATCTCTTTTCATTCAATCCCTTATTTGGAATTGTTCACTAGGATTTTATTTTTTCTCTTAGCGTGTGTGATTTAGGTGTCGGTTCTACAATGCATTCAAAATGGTGTTTCAGAATCAATATTAATTCCAGATACTCTGCTAATGATATATATCTCTAGGAACACTGTAGATTTAATCTAAAACAAATTTTTGGGTTTGTTTTGTTTTGTTTTCATTTTTTATCTCTTTCTCTCTCTCTTTTTTCTGATTAGGCATGTTTGTCAACTCTGAGAGGCCTGCCCCCCATCGTGTTTGTCTCGATTTACATTATTTTTCATTCTCTAGTTCAGAAACTTGCTTGTCTTCACTGCCTCCCATGTATGTTTTTGGATTATAAATAATTGAAATTCCAACTTGTGAGATACTCTTTCACTAAAGTTTTTCCTATTTGTAGGATGTAACCAACTATATAGGTCAGCAAGACACCACCATGGTTAGGTTTTTGTTCTGAAACATAATATTAAATACTGAAAAAAAAAGTAACAATATAATTTAATAGGTTTCGTAAGTAAACTCATTTTCTAAAAGACGAGTAGCCAGAAAGTCAATAAGACTAAAAATTTCCAAAAATTTAGTACTGAGATCATTTATTACTGTATTTACTCATTCCCTGATTATTTATTGAGCCCTGCTCTTCCCTAAACATTCTGGTCGGAATGGGGATGTCATCATGAACATGATGATTTGGTCCCTGCTGTGGGGAATGAGTAGTCTCGAAACTTAAATGAAGTTGTTAAAGGTGAAAACAAGAGAAAATATGATAGATAAATTTTTAAAAGGGGGGCATAATGCCAAATATTCAACTTCATGAAGAGAACTCTGTGAAAGAATTAAATCTTATGGAAATCGTTCTTTGTTTAATTTTACATCATATGCCTCTTTCCTAGCATCTCTTCCTTTCTCTTACCAAGCGTTTTTCTAGAAGTTCATCTAGATAGCAGCATTTAGAAAACTTACAACTCCTCTCTCCTGTGATCTGGGAGTCAACAAGAATAACACAAGACATTCCGTGGTCTCGTGTCCAGTTGAGTTCTGAATCGTCTATGTATTTGTGTATATACTCTTAACAAGCTCTGTAATGGATCATCAAAATATCATGAAGTGTTCTTAAGTCAAAGCGTTTCAAACCAGGGGTGCCTGCATGGCTCTGTCGGTTAACTCCAACTTCAGCTCAGGTCACAATCTCATGGCTTGTGAGTTTGAGGCCCAAATCGAGCTCTGTGCTGACAGCTCAGAGCCTGGAGCCTGCTTCAGATTCTGTCTCTCTCTCTCTCTCTCTCTCTCTCTCTCTCACTCCCCCTCTCATGCTCTGTCTCTCTTGCTCTCAAAAATAAACATTAATTTTTTTTAACCTACAAAAATTTCACATGACCAAACTCTATTGATAGAATAGAATTATTCTTCTGAGGAACTCAACTATATAGATAATATATGTGGATTATGGTAAACTTTGAATTAATTTCATTGATGGCATTTTTAAGAGCGAGCCAGATTTTGAGTGGTCATGGATGTTGCTTTTGTATCTATAGAATGAATGTTTTCTTTCACAACTTCACATTTGGTGTAGGCTACCTTTTTGTTCATTGCATATATTCTGTATGTTCAGACTGAGAAAATGGCTGATTAAAACAAATATTTATAAATATGGACCAAGCTTATCTGGATCAGTGAATCTGTTTTGACTTTAGCCATATACACATGCCATTTATGAAAAAAAAAAAAACCCTGTAAATTCTGTAGAGAGGATTTTAGTCATTCACATATAGAATTAGTAATTGTGGCTCACATGCTGTGAGAAAATGTACAGATTAGAGGGAACTATAGCTGTGAGCAACCCATACATGATTGATCATTTTTTTCAATGCATCCAAAATATAAGTACTATTTCAAAGAAATATATACTGGTTTATAGCTTATTTCTTTAACTGTTTAATATGATACTTTTGTTATGTTGGTTGTGTTGAGGCATAATTTACATGCAATAAAATTCACCCTTTCTAGGTGTGCAGTGGATCCTGACCAATGCACAGGGATAGCACCACCTCTACAGTGAATCAGCCTGAACGCCCCCTTAGTGTCCCTGTGTCCCCCAGTGTCTGTAGCCCCTGACACCACACAAGTGTTCTCTGTCCCCACTGGTTTGGCTTTTTTCAAAATTTTGTGGTTATCTTTCAATAGTTTTTAAGCTTTAAGCATAGGGTACATTATTTTTCCATTTTATGAATTTTTATTTTAAAAAGAAAAGCATACTGGGGCACCTGGGTGGCTCAGTTGGTTAATCGTCCGACCGGCTCAGGTCATGATCTCACAGTTCGTGGGTTCGAGCCCCTTGTTGGGCTCTGTCCTGACTGCTCAGAACCTGGAGCCTGTTTTGGGTTCTGTGTCTCCCTCTCTCTCTGCTCCTCCCCCACTTGTGCTCTGTCACTTTCTGTCTCTCAAAAATAAATAAAAGTTAAGAAGAAAAGCATATGCCCATAAAAAATTTACTTTTAGTTTTTCTATGCTATTGCCTTTCTAGGCACTTAGACCAAAAAAAGAGCATCTTTTCTTCAAGTGTTTTTCTTCAGAAAAACCTTCACATCACCTGAAAACTGTTGATGTGTTTGTGTGTTTTTATTTGTTTGTTTTACACAAATGTTCGTTATCTGATTTCTGCTTTGCTCGCAGACTCTTACAGTGTTACTAACCTGATCAATACACTGACTTTTTAACTGTTTGATACAAAACTACTGATATGTCAGCTGCAGCTGTCTCTGAAAATCAGATCCGGAAGAAAATCCATGAGCCAAACTACTAATTGCCATGTATCTCGTAAACCTTCTGTACGGGTGAGCAGGTTTACTGATTCTTTACACATATTTAGGTGAATGTTTGCAGGAACGGACATCTCCTCACATCTTTATCAGCCATTTACAGGAAATGTTCTCCAATCTTGTATCATGTGAATCATTTTTTTCACGTGCTCACAATAGTTGGAGCGGACTTGAAGAAGCTAATTGACACAAAACAACATTAAATAAATACAACAATACATGGCCCAGTGACCCTGACAGCATGACAATTGACGTTGAGTCTGTTAATCAAGGGACAGTTACACTGTTTTCTTGGTAGCTTTGCAACTTCATGTTCTTGGTTGAGAAGAGGTTGACTATTATAACCAGGAGCTAAAACTCTTGGCTACTGCTCGCCCAGGGGCCTGGGGATCTGTCTGCAGGGTGGCTCCTCTGCCATCTTCATCCTGCTACCCTTAGTGCTCCACGATTAGACAAAAGCCATGATAATAGTGTACTCCCTGCCAGTCTACATGGCTTTCGTGTAATGTTTATAATGTGCTAGTTGGGGCCCAGCTGGTGCTGTGGCTAAACCATCCCAACACCATCGTCAGGTCTCAGATGTAGATCTTCAAATGATTTTTGGTTACCTAAGGTTCTTGAAACCCTACAGACACGCTGAACAAGCAAAAACAGCCAATGTGAAAGGAGAACGTCCTAAGTTAATTTCTCAAGATTTATTTATTCATCGAAAGCAACTGTTAATTGAGTTCATACTAAGCACGGGGAGATCACCGTGAAAAAGCCCTCATTTCTGTTGCATTTCAGTGAGGGAAACGGCAGAAGGAGTAAAAACCATGAGTGAAGAAATAAGATGGTTCGATCATGGTAAGTGTTGTGAAGGGGGAAAAAAAACACTTTGTCTCTGAAGACAACATTTTATTGAAAGGCATGTATTAGAAAGATGCAGGCAAAACGATAAGAAATACCAAAATCTCTCGGGGCCTGGGGGGCTCTGACTCTTGGTTTGGTTCAGGTCATGATCTCAGGGTTGGTGAGTTCTAGCCCTGAGTAGGGCTCTGCCCTGATGGTGCAGAGCCTTCTTGGGATTCTCCCTCTTTCTCTCTGCCCCTCCCCTGCTCACTCGCTCGCTCTCTCTTTCTCACTTTCTCAAAATAAGTAAATAAACTTAAAAAAAATATATCAAAATCCCAAAGACGTAAAAGTCTTAGTGTGCACAAGGAACAGAAAGTAGACTAGTGTAGACAGTGGATTGGGCACAAAGGAAAAAGTGCACTGAATTACTTTGCAAGGGCATGGGAAAGTCACGTTCTCTAAGGCTGCTGTGATAGTCCCTAGTAAAGAGATTGGGTTCTTCTGTTACATACAGTAAATACAGAAGTGAGTAAAAGCGTTGAAGAGCATAGGGATGAAGTTATTTTATTCATAAACTTTTTATAATCTCCACGTGCTCTGTGGGATGGATGGGGAGGAGCAGGGGGAAACCTCTAGATAGTGTGCTGTCTGAAACTATAAGGAGACAGGGAGGGTGGGGGAATGCAGACATATTCAAAAAAAATTTTTTTACATTTTTTATTTATTTCTAGGAGAGAGAGAGAGAGAGAGAGAGAGAGAGAGACAGAGAGAGAGAGAGAGAGAGCGTGAGCAGGGAGGGTCAGAGAGGGAGTCACAGACTGAAACAGGCTCCAGGCTCTGATCTGGCAGACAGCACAGAGCCCGACGCGGGGCTCGAACCCACAAACCGCGAGATCATGACCTAAGCGAAAGTTGGACGCTTAACCGACTAAGCCACCCAGGCGCCCCTCAAAATTTTTTATTCAAGGAGGACACATAGATCTTGAGGAAGGGTGAGATTTGGGTGGAAGCCTGGTCCGTCAAAAACCAGTTGAGGCGCTCCTGGGTGGCTCAGTAGGTTAAGCCTACGACTTTGGCTCAGGCCACGATCTTGTGGTTTGTGAGCTGAAACCCCACGTCGGACTCTGTGCTGACAGCTCAGAGTCTGAAGCCTGCTTTGGATTCTGTGTGTGATTTTAAAAAATCACTTGAGTGCTTCAAACAGGAGGAGGTAGTCAAATGTGTGGAGTGATGTTGAGAGATTGCATCAGATAAAAATAGAAACACATCTGTATTGGCAAAATGGAGTCTCCTATATCACTGATGGTGGAGACCAGATGAGGAAGAGAAAGCCATATTAGTGTGTGCTGAACAATGAATTGGGGTATGTGTGTGGAGGCAGTGTAGACTGTAAAAAGAGAGCCTGGACAACTTCTCTTGAGAAGTTTTCTGGTAAGGATTGTGGGTAAATGTGCAGTAGCCTGGGTAAAGAGCCTAAAGATATCAGAACACATTTTTGGGATGGTGAGAATCATTTATGAGAGGGAGGTGCGGGGGAGAGGGGCAGTTAGTGATGGAGGACAGAAGGGGAGTTGAAGGAAACAGATTCTCAAACAAGGTAGAGGGGACTTCAGATCTGATTTTTAATACAGTAAGGTAATGTGACGTCGATATAATCAATAAAATAATTTTGCTTTAAAACATATATTTGTTAAACAGAAACGTTGTTCTCTTTTCATGTGGATGAAAGCCCAATGGTTTTTATGGAAACTCTATGGAGTTTGATTTCGGACTCTACCATCTATAGTGCCACATAGCCTTGACCTTTCACTGAATTCTGTGGTATAGATTAGTGGTAATGCGTGCGAATTAAGTGGCCCATACTAGAGACATATTGCATGTATTGTCCAGGTAGCAGGGGTATCGTAGTAACATAATAGTATTTCCTGCCTTTAATACCTCTGTTCACACATTTTCCTAATTAATTTGGCTCGACCATTTGGAAACATTGATAGAATCTTCAAGAAACCTGCTGAACTCATAGATAAAATGATTTATTTAACACGTTTTAGTTTCTTTGAGTGAGGCAGAGATTTCAATTGCCCTGTTATCACATGAAATCTTAGGTTGGTACCATCTGTCACGTTTGTCAAATGACTGTTTTAATATGCAACGAGGTCCCATATTCCGTATGTCTCAAAATTTATGACATAACAATTGGTAGCTATGAAAAATCAGCAAAAGTCAGAGCACCTTGGTTAAACACTCCTTTAGTACAGGCATGGCTCTAGGAAGCAAGAAAATAGATTAAGTGTATATGACCATATTTAGAATTTGCTTACCATACCAGAAAACTCTTTCTCTATGTGTAATTTTTGATATTGATTTTAATAAGTATGTGGGATTTTTAAAAATATTGTCTTGACAATTAACTTCTTCCTTCAAAGCACATTTATGATATGTCACTTAAAGATGGAACATTATATCATTACTCTAACTTTCAACTCAACACTGGATTTCTCCTTTTTAATTTCTCTGTACAATCTTAGTGATATTTGTTTCTCATTTCATCCATATATTTGAGTGTTGCTCATTTGTTTGCATCCCTATATTTTATATTTTCCCTATATCTTGTCAGAGGAACAATTTGCTCCCTCATTACAATTAAATATTACTTGAATGAACCTGACTTTTCCTGTTAAACAGGAAAAATAGAGTACTTACTGTTTCAGAATACAGCAGATGATATACAGCAGATGCTGAACTAGACTTCCCAGATTTTCCAAACATGTTTTGTACAGGGTGGTTTCTGGTTGTTCCCTGATGTCACTTTCCAAAAATTTCTGAACTTATAGGAAAAATCATAGTTTTATGAACAATTACTAAAATACTCTCTGTGACTTGTTTCTTGAATGAATGAAATCACCCACCTCCACATCAATGTGACCGTGACCGCTGGTTTGTGAGCGCACAGCTGGATGGAACTTCAAAGACCATAAATGCCCTTCCCTTCACGTAAAGCTGGAAGCGGACCCTCAGGGAGCTTATGTGGCCGGTGGCAATCTCAGACTCTGGGGACACGTGTTCTTTCTCCAACATAACTGACTTTTGAATCCTATCTAACAAGACAAGGGACACCTAGGTGGCTCAGTCAGATGAACACCAGATTCTTGATTTCAGCTCAGGTTATAATTTCACGGTTAATAAGATCGAGCCCCACACTGGGTTCTGTGCTGAACATGGAGCCTACTTAAAATTCTCTCCCTCACTCTCTCTGTCTCTCTCTGTCTCTGTCTCTTTCTCTCTCTTGCTCCCCTTCTGCCTGTCTTCCTCACTGGTGTGTGCTCTCTCTAAAAATAAACAAATTTAAGTAAATAAATTTAAATAGATGATAGATAGATAAAAAAAATAAATGTTTTTAGGTGACTGTATTTATGGTATTACTTCATTTAACTCTGAGTCAGTCGATTAAACATTTGACTCTTGATTTTGGCTCAGATCATGATCTCACAGTCATGAGATCAATCCCTATGTTGGGTATCCACCCTGAGCATTTTGCCTGCTTAAGATTCTCCTTTGTCTCTTCTCCCCCCTAAACACTCAGCCCCTCTCCCCATCATGCTGTCTCTCCATAAAAAAAATTAACAGAACAAAATTTTGTTAAATTAAACTTTAAAATCTTTAAATTAAAGTTTGTTAAAAGTGAAGTGGAAATTTTGTCTTTTTTAATCATATGTCTAATTTAATTACTAATCTTCATTCACGAAGTATCCTTTGTTGGATCTTATTCTATAACGACAGGAAGGACAATTCTGCTCCAAACGTGGGTAACACAGAACAATTGTGACATCCCTGCTGGAGCTGTTATGAAAATAACATCACTTATTACCGTGTGGTTAAGAATGCTGAGCAGAGAACAAACCATTGATAATACATTTCTTTATAATCATATTTCAATTACTTTCTGAGTGAGTGTGTACCCAAAATAAATGGCAGAAAACTAATGAACCATGGTAAAGTAGCTATATCTGCTAATATTTACTCTAAAAAAATACATGAGCAGATAAAAATCAAAAGCACAGCCTAATATATGGAAGTTGTTCTCTCTGTTATTTAAGTAAACAATTGTCCATAGAAGATGTCATGTAAAGATAAAATTATAGCTTATAAATGCTGAATTCTTTTTTATAGAACTAATGGGCAGCCACATCCAGATAGTAAGGTATTCATCAAAATATAAATTTAGACAGTATTTCAGATTAATCTAAGTCACTACCACTTATTTTAACATTGCACTTGATTTTACATGGTACGTAATTTGAAAATTCAGATACTCATACTATTTTCAATAAAACAACTCAATTCTATAATAAATGCTCAGAAATAAGTAACATCTATTTGTCATACACGCATGCTAGAAAAAGAGAGAGGAACTCTATGGAATAAAAATCATTCCAAATAAAGAAGAGCTCACGAGGAATAATAGAGAAAGCTTTAACCCATTAGAAACTTTGCTAATTTTGAATCCCATTTATTCAAACGCACCTCATTTTGAACACAAAAATGTTTTTTGTTTTTTTTTTTTATATTCAACTTTTGGATCATGGTGGAGAGCAGAAAGAGTTTGACAGACATTATTTACCTGAGATTTCAAAGTACATATTTTCACTGCTTAAGAAACTAGATTTTTAAAAAAAGAAATTAGATTTTTAAGGACTTTTAGGAACAACATTGATTTGCATAAGTAGAAATATTACAAATCTGTTTTATAGAATGATCTCTAAGAAACCTCAACATATCAAACTATTATATTTAAATTTCAGTTATTATTGTAAGTGATGTTTACTGTATTATAAATGTTTTAAAATTAATAATTTTTACTTAAATTAAGTGCACATGTTCTCACTGTATTTTATTGATTGATTGAAAATTTCTTTAGGGGCACCTGGGTGGCTCAGTCAGTTAAGCATCCGACTTCGGCTCAGGTCATGATCTCTTGGTTTGTGGGTTCGAGCCCCGCGTCGGGCTCTTTGCAGACAGCTCGGAGCCTGGAGCCTGTTTCAGATTCTGTCTCTCTCTCTCTCTCTCTCTCTGCTCCTCCCCTGCTTGTACTCTGTCTCTCAGAAATAAACAAATGCTAAAAAAAAACTTCTTTTGAAAATTTCTTTAAGAAGAAAAAATTTCTTGAGATAATAGTAGATTCCCCTGCTGTAATAAGACCTAATACAGAGAGATTCTTGTTCTCTTTGTCCAGTTTTCTCAAATGGTAATAGTTTGAACAGTATTCTGTAATACCACAACCACGCTACTGACATTAATGCAATCGACCAGTCATTTTCAGACGTTCTCAATTTAACATGTGCTTATCTGTGTGTGTATACTTGGAATGTGTGTGTGTTTCTATACAGTCTTGTCTCATGTATAGGTTTGTGTAGACATGACTACCGCACTCAGGATACTATATATTTCAATCGACACAAAGATTCCTTGGGTTTCCCTTTCACATTCACATTTAAATCTCTCATGGGCCTCCTCCAAACTCTTCCCCCACTCCTGGCCCAGCCACCAGCAATGGCTAATCTGTTCTCCCTTTCTAAAATTCTTTCATTTCAAAAATGTTATGTAAATGGAACAAAGCATTATAAAACCTTTTGGTATTGACTTCTTTTCACTCACTGCAATCTCTTAGCCATTCATTAGGTTCTTGTGTTATCAATTGATCAATGGTGTCTGCCTTTTTGTTGCTGAGCAGTATTCAATGGTATGGATATAATGCAATTTGCTTTCTCAGTTGCCTATTGAAGGGCATCTTGACTGTATCTGATTTTTGGCTATTACAGTAAAGATTTCTGTGAACATTTTTTAGAACCTTATTCAGTCCCAACTAAGATTTTATTTTTCTGAGATAAATACTCAAGAGTGAAACTTCTGGGTTATATGGTAATTGTAGACATGATAACCTGTTTTCCCGAGGGGCTGTACCAGTTTTCATTCCTCACCTGCAGTGTGTGAGGGATGCACATCTCCACAACTCTGCTAGCGTTTGGTGGTTGTCCCTATTTGTTTTCTTATGTTAGCCATTCCATTTAGTGTTTAATGACAGCTCATTATGATTTTGATGTTCATGTACCTGATACATAATGATGTCAAACATCAGCTTATTTTCTGACTGCATAGAACCCTCAGTGAAATTTCTCTTCATGTCTTTTTTCATTAAAAAGAAAGTTTTAAATGCTTATCAGGATAAATTTCACATAATATAAAAATAACTATTTTAAAGTATGAGGTTCAGTAGCATTAAATACATTCACAGTGGTATTTTAGCCCCCATCCTTATCTAGTTTAAAAACATTTCTGTCACACCAGATGAAACTCCTTACCATTAAACAATTTCTCCCTATTTTGATTGTGTTTAATTGAATTTTATTTCACCATTTATAACTGGAATTTTTTAAAGAAATTGTTAATGTTGAGTTTGAAGTTTCTTTTCATATTCTAGATAGTGGTTCTTTGTCAGAATTTAGTTGGCAATTTTTTCCCTAGTCTGTGAATTATCTTTACATCCTCCACAGAGCCTTTCACAGAGCAAACTTTTCTAATTTTTGTGAGATCTGACTTACTTTTTTATTTTCTGCTTGGGTATCATGCTTTTGGTGTGAAATCTAAGAGATCTTTGCTTAGACTTGGATTTTTTTTCCATTTTTTTCTCCTAATAATCTTATAGTTTTGTGTCTTACATACAAGTCTATGATCCATTTTGAGTGAATAAATTATGAAGTTTAGGTCAAAGTACATTTCTTTTTGCCCATAGAAGTCTAATTATTTCAGGATATTTTCTGGAGACAGTTTTTCCTCCCTGGAAGTGTTTTTCAACATTTGTCAAAAATCAGCTGAGCGTATTTGTGTTTATCTATTTCTGATTTCTCTTTGTGTGTCATTATCCTATGTGTGTATCCTTCAACCAGTATGGCATTGACTGGGCTATTTTAGCTAGAGTACACCTTCATTTCAGATAAAATGATGCCCTCTTTCTTTTCTCTTCTTAACCAAGATTATTAGAGTATTTTAGGCCCTAAACCTTCTCAAATACATTTTAGAATAGCTTTGACTACTTTCTTTATTTTTAATTTTAATTTTTTAATTTATTATTATTACTTTTTGAGAGAGAGAGAGAGACAGCACGAGCAGGTGACGGGAAGAGAGAGAGGGAGACACAGAATCCAAAGACAGGCTCCAAGCTCTGAGCTGTCCACACACCTCCCAATATGGGGCTTGAACTCGTGAACCGTGAGATCATGACCTAAGCCAAAGTAGGACGCTTAACTGACTGAGCCACCCAGGCGCCCCTAGCTTTGACTACATTCTCTGACTACAAAAAATCCTTACTGAAATTGAAATGACATTAAACCTGTATGTCAGTTTGGGAAGAATGGTCACCTTTACGATCTTGAATCTTTTGATCCTTAAATATAGTAAGTGTTACCATTTATTTAGGTCTTAAAAAATGTTCTATCAATATTTTGCAATTTTCAGCATATAGATCTTGTACAAGTTTTAGGTGTATATCAAACTATTTCATTTTCTCTTTGTGGCTTTTAATCAGTACTGTGAGTGGTCATTGTTAATAAGTAGAAATATTATTTTTTTATCATGTACCCTACAACTTTTTTGAATTCGGTTATTAGTTCTGTGATTTGTTTTTGTGGATTTTGCACGTTTCCATACCTAATTTTCTCTGATAATAAACACATTTTAGTTTCCTTTTGTCTAATTTGCATACCTTTTATTTTCTTGCCTTATTGCACTGGCTGGAATGCTCAGCATTACATGGACTAAGAGTGGTGAGAGCAGACATTATGGCTTTATTCTACATTTTAGGGAGAAAGTACTCAGTCTTTCACCATTACGTGTGACCTTAGCTGTGGTTTTTCTGTAGATGCTTTCTATCATGTTAAGGTTAATTTTGCTCTATTCCTAAGTTGAGAGTATTTATCATAAATGAATGTTAAGTTTTATTAAATACCTTCTCTACACAAATGATATGATCAAATGTGTTTTTTTTCTCTACCTTGTTGACTGTGTTTTTTACATCAATTGATTTTCAGATATTGAACCGTCTTTACAAACCTCTAATGAATGTCGCTTTGCCAATGTGCATAACTTTTTAAAAATCCATTTTTTGAGTTAGTTTGCTATATTTTGTTGAAGATTCTATGTAAAAGTGCATGATAGATATTTACTTTTCTTTATATATTTTTGTATTGTATTTATTGTCTTTACTATCATTGTAACATGTATCATAAAACGAGTAAGGAACTCTTCCTTCTTTTTCCATTTTCTGTGAAATCAGTATTTCTTCTTTGAATGTAGATACAACTCCATAGTAAGTCATCTGGCCCTGTGGGACACCTAGGTGGCTCAGTCAGTTAAGCATCCAACTTTGGCTCGGGTCATGATCTCATAGTTTGTGAGTTCTAGCCCCACATCAGCGCTCTGCTGTCAGCACAGAGCTGGCTTCGGATCCTGTGTCCCCTTCTCTCTCAAGCTCCTGTTCTCCCTTTCTCAAAAAATAAGTAAACAAACAAAAAACTTTGGGCCTGTAAATACCTTTTTAAAGAATTTTTATTTATATTTTCAGTGTCCTGGGGGGCCTGGGTGGCTCAGTTGGTTAAGCGTCCGACTTCGGTTCAGGTCATGATCTCATGGGGCGTGGCTTTGAGCCCCACGTCGGGCTCTGTGCTGACAACTAGCTCAGAGTCTGGAGCCTGCTTCGGATTCTTTGTCTCCCTCTCTCTTTGACCCTCCCCTGTTCATGCTGTCTCTCTCTCTCTCTCTCAGAAATAAATAAAACATTAAAAAAATTGTTTTTTCAGTGTCTTTAGCTGTTATACTTTATTGATGTGAAATATTTTATGTTAATTAGTTTTTGAGTTTGTAGTTTTCATGGAATTGGTCCATACCTTTGAAGTTGTGGAATTTATGCATATAACGTTATTCATAATATTCCCTTGTTATCTTTTTCCTGTCGTCAAAGACTCTGGTGTCTCCTGGTGGAGAAGGGATTCTCAGGTGCGAGGATGAGGCAGCTTCCTCAGCCCAGCACTTTGAGCGGAGTGATCCTCCCTAGTTATGTTGGACAGAACGTCCCAGGTTGGGCATTTTTGTGATGGGATCTCCTTATGGATGGTCCCTTGCCAACTCCACCCCCTTTGTTTCAGAGTTTCTCTGCCAACGAGGTGATTCGCAGACTCATGGGGTGAAAGAGGCTTCCCGTGCTAGGGCACCTGTAACTGAGTTACTCTTGCAGGTTCCTGAACCCCTTTCACAACCTACCTCGGTATTTCTTGCTTTGAAGGGAGCGTCATGCATAGTTGGGTAGGGGAGTGCTTCGCCCAGCTGCTCAGTTAATTCCCCTTAGCAGTGTGTCCGACTTCTGTGGTATTGTCAGAGGGACAATGGCAGCCTGCGTTGTTTTTCCCATCCTGGGGTCCCAAACCAGTTTATGACCTCTCAGAGCTGTCCTTTCTCTTGCTTTTTGCATTATTTCCACCATTTATCAGTGCTAATATAGTAATAATAATAATAACAATAATAATAATAATCAGGGAGATACAGGGAGAAACATGCCTATACCATCTTGTCTGCACCCAGAAGTCTGTCTTTAATCTTAAAAACATCTAATTCTGTTGTTTTACTTTTAAAATGAAAAGAAATGTTAATTTGACTAGACTGCCTGAAACAAGGATATGTAAAAAGCACCTCATCCTTTTTCATTCTTATTCATAGAAGTCAAGAAGAAATCATGAAGGTTTCCAGCAATACACTACTTAGATTTTGATATGAAATAGTTGAAAACCTTATAACTTTAAAATAATTCAAAAGGTTGAGAAGTACATCAAATATGTATTACCTTTATCCGTACCTTAAGCCAAGGTACACCAGGGAAAAAGTACATGTTTTTATATTCCTCGCTCACTATGAATCACTAATAAATCCAATTAATGAGTACCCCTTATTGCTTCTCTCTAGGCCACACGCTTGGCCTATGCTGTCTCTTTCCCCGCTCTCTCCTCTGTTATTTTAACGTGCATTATTTCACTTAAGTTTTATATTAAGCCTATTGGGGAAGTTGCCACTAATTCCGAGTTCAAAGAAAGGGACACCGAGGTTCAGAGAGGTAACAGAAACGCCCCACACTCACCTAGTATTGGTACGCCGAGATGCAGGCGAAGGGAATCCCACTCCATGGTCCGCCCTGTGCCACTGTGTTGTGCTGTAGGATTTTCGTGTGCAGATTCATCTCGAACAGTAGTTTTTATTTGGTCATTTCTTACTTTTTTCCTTTCTTCTTCTCTGTACTCTTTCTTCTCTGTTTTACACATTAGTGGTTGCTTCACCTCAGCTTTTCTGACCTAAAACTTGTGCCGTAGTAGTGATTATATTTTCTCTGCTTCAAACAGTGTGACACTGCTCAGTATCTGTCCTTTCTTAGAATGTGACAAAAACCTTGTCATGACTTGTCTGCTGAAGAGCCATCTTCCTAATTTTTCTGATTATATGTCGTAACTTTCAACCTTTTTAAAGGCCCAAAAGCTTTTATTTGATATTAAAATGTTAAATTATCACATAGATGCTATATATTTGTGGGACCACAGTCCATCTGCATCTACTTTATTCTCTTTGGAGCATCTTCTGTAGTAGGTTTTTCAGAGGTGGTGTGTGGTTAAATTCTCTAAGTCTGAATTTCTCTAACAATGGTATTTATTTCGCCTGTATTTTGGAATAGTGGTTTCATTGGATTTGAAGTTTCAAGTTTAATTTTTCTTCAATATTTTAAAATTTGCTTTAGTATTTTATAACAATTGTCATTTGCCCAGTTATCTTCTGACAACCATTTCTGCTATAGTGAGCATAATGATTGATTTTTTATTAGCATTCATTCTGGTTATATTTTCTCTCTAATAATTTAGAAGAGATTTTCATTGTTTTATTATACTGTGGCTGTATTTGAAGGGTTGAGATGTTGATTTAATTTTATTTATTCTGCTTGTAGTGAGAATGACTTTTCAACATGAGGCTTCATTTATGACTTCTGTGAAGAGCATTTCTTATGTATTTTCTTTGCTTCTTTATCATTCTTTCAGTGATCTTAAGGAAATTCTATTAGGCTTAAAGCTTTTCAGTCATTAATATATTTTGGACCCCTAAATACCTCTCACATCTTTTTCTGCTCCTTTCTTTTCTTTACTTACTCTGGCTTTCTGTTATTCCAAAACTACTTCAAATACATTTTCTCAGGTCTTTGTGAAAACGGTTTTTTGAGGAATCCTGTTGGCTCAGTATCTCCTTCCTTGTCTTAGTGCAGGGGATACTTACCCTGACCGAATTTTTTTCTTTTCTTCACTATTTTTTGCTCTAATTTTTTTCTTCAGAGGGTTTCTGACTAGAAACCCTTTTCATATACATTCCACATGTTCTTGATTCATTTCTTCCTATTTTGTTTTTTTTCTTTTTCTCTTTAGTGGGTGATATTTCTTTACTTCTTTTAGCATCTTAAGGATAATTATTTTTAAGTTTTTTAAGATTCATCTGGGATTTAAAAAAATCCTGAATGATTTTATGTCTTTTTTAAAGTTTATTTATTTTGAAAGACAGAGAGAGAGAGAGAAGGAGAGAGAGGGAGACAGGGAGAGAGAGGGAGACAGGGAGAGAGGGAGAGAGGGAGAGAGAGAGAGAGGGAGAGAGAGAGGGAGAGAGAGAGAGAGGGAGAGGGGGAGAGAGAGAGAGAAGGAGAGGGAGAGAGAATAGGAGCGGAGGTGGGATAGTGAGAGAGGGACAGATCCCAAGCAGGCTCTGTGTTGACGGCATGCAGAGGCTGACATAGGGCTCGATCCCACAAACTTGAGATCATGACCTGAGCAGAATTCAAGAGTCAGGCGTTCAACCAACTGAGCCACCCGGGTGCCCAATGATTTCATCTCTCACCCATTTTTTCCCCTCTGTCTTTATTAGCTTTATCTTCCTCATTTGTTTTCAAATTTTGGTTTTCAGCCTCATGTTATGTTGAATTCTCTCTCTGCTCGTCCCTCCCTCCTTTTATATTTCTCTCCAGCTAAGCCTCCAGGATTTAGATTTCATAACTGAGATCCTACATTAGCGACTGCGACACTGCCGTTGCCCGCATGGCGCGGGATGTGTGTGGTGGGGGGCACAGTCCCATTATTACATGGGGTAAATATTGTGTGCTAGTTCCGTGTCTCTCTTTCCAGACCGTGTTTCATTTTAAATGTATTTTTGTTTCCTGAAGGTGTGTGTGGGTGTGTGTGTGACCATACCTATTAGGTTTTAAATTTTATTCTATCTTGGACTTAAAACCATTTGGTTAATATTTTTATTGAGAACAGACAGCTTAACTGAATTGGGCCAAGAAGCATGCATACACTGTCACCACCGTCAGGTCACAAGACCCAAAGACAATGTATCCAATTTATAATAAATACAAGAGGAGACAAGTTGTAACTAGGTAAGCATAGTGGAAAGTGTGCTTGGATGAAACAAGATGTAGCTTAAACAAAACATCTGGCTTACACCCAGAAGATTCCCTATCAAACTGACCATTTTGAGGTAAATCTAGTCCAGTCACAGGGCATGAGTCAGGGTCACTCTTCCAGGCACTCGCTGAATCAAGTGTTTTTAAAGGATCATGTTCTGGAAGAGAAAAATAATAAAGAAGCTAACAAACAAAACAAACAAGTACATAGAAATAAGTGCTAAGAGTTAAAAATAGAACAGGAGATGCAGGGTAAGAGGAGGTGCTATTCTTAGCAGTGTGCTAAGGAGAGAATTCTGTAGCAGGACCGAATAGTGGGGACATAACTGATATGAGTCATGAACTAAAAGCTATTTGAGAAATGGTATTTTATGAAGAGAAACAGCAAGTGCAAAGGCCCTGTTCAGGGAACAGCAAAGAAGTAGTCCCTGTATCATTCTAAACACCTCATTTCTATTAATGAGCTGAATTTGACAATAAGAATTTTTTTTCTCAAAGTTTCATTCAAAACTGAACTAATGGGGCGCCTGGGTGGCTTAGTCGGTTAAGCGTCCAACTTTCGCTTAGGTCATGATCTCGAGGTTCGTGGGTTCGAGCCCCGCGTCGGGCTCTGTGCTGACTGTCGGCTCAGAGCCTGGAGCCTGTTTCAGTCTGTGACTCCCTCTCTCTCTGACCCTGCCCTGCTCACGCTGTCTCTCTCTCTCCTAGAAATAAATAAAAATAAAATATAAAAAATGCGTGCATATTCTAAAAAAAACAAACAAAAAACGAAATAAAACTGAACTAATAACTAAATTTCTTGAAGTATTCTTTGGTGTGTCCTTGTGACTTCATTCTCTTGGGCTTATACAAATCAGTGTTCAAACCTAAGAGGTCCAGATTACTTTTACCCCCATTATTGTGTCCGTCTCTGTAGTATGTCAGAATCCTTTTTGATACTATGTGGATTATTTTGTCTCCTGTCCATATATGAATACAAGTATTATATTTTCAGTGAAATGCAGTTTAGTTGCCCTACAAAGTATCGCATATTTAAAACATTTTGCATATCTGTACATATAAACACATGACAATGTTATTGATGAGTAAAAAGTAAAACTGTAGATAAGCCTTGATTATTTCATTATTAAATTCAATAGTATGTAGCGTATTTTCAATTGATTTCAGATTTGATTAAGCATTTTTCAGATTATCTATAAAATAATGCTTTATCTAATGGACTTTAATCTGAAAGCAATCTGATTGAATCAAGATATCAGACAGCATACTGGTGAGGAGCATAGATTTTGTAGACTGACTATCAGGGTTTGATTTTGCCATTTACTAGGCAGATAATATTTCCATTTGTAAAGTACATATGATAATGCAAATCTTATAGGGTTGTTATGAAGATTAGATAAATTAATGTTTATAAAGTCCTCAAAAATCATGGCCTAGCCTGGCCAATAAACATGTTTGCTGAAATCTAAAAATAGCTCAGTGTCTAACCAATATATTAAGTGATAAGGCTAAATTATTGAATTTATGAAGTCTACAGTATTTGGAAATATAAAGTTCACTGTTTTGTTTTTACTGTTTGTTTTAGTTCTGAGTATACTGTTAAATGTATAAATGTGACAGAAATTATCAGTGCTAGCCTGAGTATTTAAATAAATAATGAAAGTACTTTATGGGTGTTTTGGGGTTGGCTTTCCTTTTGTATAATTTGATCAAAGAACTATGACAGTATCCATAAAGTGATCCTAAAAGACTTAATGTATTCATTATTATAGATTATTTAATTGTATATAGGAAACATCTTTAAATTTTTCATCCATGGGGCGCCTGGGTGGCTCAGTTGGTTGAGTGGCCAACTTCGGCTCAGATCATGATCTCACGGTTCATGGGTTCCAGCCCCACGTCAGTCTCTGTGCTGACAGCTAGCCTGAAGCCTGGAGCCTGTTTCAGACTCTGTGACTCCCTCTCTCTCTGACCCTCCCCTTCTCACGCTGTCTGTCTCTCTCAGAAATAAATAAAAAGTTAAAAATAAATAAATAAATAAATACATTTTTCATCCATTAAATATTTGCCCTTTTAATAAAGTCCTACAGTGAATATATATAAATTGTTGCCTTAAATGAAGTATTTGCATGTAAATCAAATATTTGTCTTTTCTTTTCCTTAAACATATATTAATGACAATGACATCAAAAAGCAGAGCTGCCTCTGAGAAAGAGTAATGGGCTATAGTTTCTGTAATGAAGGTTTAATACCGGCTATAACCAAGGTCATGATACGGATTAGTGGGGTGACCTCAGCCATCTTAAGTCTTCCAGATTTAAAATATTCAGTGCTACAATTAAAGCGTTGGTCCACTTGATTTGTAAAACTCCTTCCAACTCAGAAGAAACCATCCAGAAGAAAATGATAATATTTTCCAAACCAATTTAATTAAGTTATAAAATAACAATAAATGATTCCATGCCTAAAATTTTGAGTATGAGGGGTCCTTGAATGGCTCAGTCAGTTAAGCATCCATCTTCAGCTCAGGTCATGATCTCACAGTTCATGAGTTCAGGCCCTGCGTCGGGCTCTCTACTGTCAGCTGAGACCCTGGAGCCTGCTCCAGATTCTTTGCCTCTCTCTCTCTGCCCCTCCCCTGCTTGTGCTCTGTCTTTCCCCTGCTTGTGCTCTGTCTTTCTCTCTCTCGGTCTCTCAAAAATGAATAAATGTTAAATTTTTATAAAAAATAAAAAAGCAAAAGTTTGAATATGAACCAAATATAACTTCGTATATCTGATATGTAGTATTAAAATTATTAAAGTCCTTAATGATCACACGTTTTTATGGTAGCAAATACGTTCCGAAATTCATTCTAGAACAATGGTGTATATTGGGTTGTGAGAAAGAAGATTTTAAGATCTTATATTTAGAATTTAGCCTAAGAAACTTGTGCGTTTTAATGGGCTCTTTTTAGAGTAGTTTTAGGTTCATAGCAAAACTGAGCAGAAGGTGTCGGGACATCCAATATATTTCCTACACATGAGTAGCCTTCCTCATATTCAATGTCATTCATCAGAGTGGTAGATTTGTTGTTGTTGTTGTTGTTTTAATTGTTTTAATGTTTTTTAATTTATTTTATGTTTTTTTAATTTAGTTTTTATTTATTTATATATGTTTTTTAATGTTATTTTGTTTCTGAGAGAGAGAGAGAGAGAGAGACAGCGTGAGAAGGGGAGGATCAGAGAGAGAGGGAGACAAGAATCCGAAGCAGGCTCCAGGCTCTGAGCTGTCAGCACAGAGCCCGACGCAGGTCTCGAACCCACAAACTGTGAGATCATGACCTGAGCCGAAGTCGGACGCTTAACCGACCGAGCCACCCAAGCGCCCCTAGATTTGGATTTTTAACCGAGCACAACCTATGTGGACACATCCTAATCACTTTAAGTCCGTTATTTATTTCAGGGCTCACTCTTGGTGTTGTATAGTCAGGGAGTTTGGGCTAATATATAGTGATGTATACCCATCATTATAATATCCTACACGGTATTTTCATGCCTTATAAATCCTGTGTGCTCTGCCTTTTATTTCTCTCCCACTCTTTCACCCATGGCAACCACTGATATTTTTGTTGTCTTTGTAGTTCTGCCGGCTCCAAAATGTTGGAATTATATAATAATCGCCTTTTCATCTTGGCTTCTTATAGTAAAATACAGTTACATTTCCTCCATATCTTTTTTTTTTTTGGCCTGTTAACTCATTTTAGTGCTAAATAATATTCCATTGTCTAAACATACCACAGTTGATGCATCCTTTCACCTACTGAAGGACCTCTTGGTTGCTTCCACGATTTGGCAGTTATGAATGAAGCTGATAGAAATGTCCATCGGCAGTTTTTTGTGCATACATGAGTTTCCATTACCTTTTGGTCAATACCAAGGATGAGATTTGCTGGATCATCATATGTAAGAGTATGTTTAGCTTTGTGAGAAACAGCCAAACTGTCTTTCAGAGTGGCTGTAACATTTTGTGTCCCCACCAGCAAGGAACAGAAAGTTCTTATTGCTCGACATCCTCACCAACTTTGGTATGATTAGTATCCATTCTAATAGGTGTGTAGTGGTATGTTATTCTTGTTTTAATTTTCAATTCCCTGATTAAGAAACATTTCTAAACACGGGAACTTGTGAGAAAATAAATGAATCTATGAAAACAAACAAACAAAAACTGGCAATATTAGTTATGCAGGTCATGATAAATCTCCACTAAAAAGCACAGATGGTGATAATTCATAAAATATTTAAATGAATCGAGGAATTTTTGTTTCATGTTTCTTTTTATAAATTAATGTGCATGTACTCGAGTGGTCAAATATTTCTAGGCTAAAAATTGAATATTTTTCTTTATTTAAGCCAAATCAAAAGTTCATTGAACATTGTACACACTCTCTTACTTCTATGTCATTCTCTTGTACATTGCCCTTTGTGCTTATCATCCTCAATGGCAAGTACAATTGCTAGGTCAAAAGCATGAGAAATAACCCGGGGATTGCCTTAGTTTGGTGAATATTATTGTTTTATCTAGCGCCAAGTTAAATTCTAGACACTAAGTGTTGGATATATGGAAGTACACTCAGAGTCTGTAAACAGAGTGCACAAGGATTTGTCTCCAATTGTTTGAGTAGAGCTGGCTTGGAAAAAGAGAAAATTGCAAAGAGGGTAGATGTGTCTGGGAAAAATAAAAAGAACTTAACCAATAATTGGAAAAACTGATTACCCTATGAGGTTACTCAAAATAACCAGGTAGAGATATGTCAGGAGAGTCAAGCCTCTTTG
Organism: Proteles cristata cristata; assembly: GCA_017311185.1. Lineage (NCBI taxonomy): Eukaryota > Metazoa > Chordata > Mammalia > Carnivora > Hyaenidae > Proteles > Proteles cristata. The sequence goes on from JAESUZ010003505.1 coordinate 100,084, forward strand.
ACAAGATGAGGGTTAGCCAAAGTTTCCAACTGATGGCAGGTTTCCCCAAATTCAGTGCTGAGTTTCCTGCGAACTCTGGCTAACTCTCCTCTGCATTAATGAAGCTGATAATTAGGCCCTGGTGATTTGGGGCCATGTAGGGCTGAACTGCTAAGCTCCATAGTACCTCCCAGCTTGTAACTGAGAAATGAGTCAACAATATCTAATTAATTTGATACAGAACACTTTAATTATATTGCCTCTATCTTTATATAGAGAATGTATTATCACATGTAGAACAGTAATTTGTGCTCCTCTAGCAAAGAATTGCTTTACAATAGAATATTCTTCATTCATGATATTCTTCAGCAGTCTTCGCTTTTTTTTATGTGTATATATAAGTTAACTAAGAGTATATTATTATTATTATTATTATTATTATTACTATTATTACTTACATATTTACAAGTAGTCTCCATGCCCAGCATGGAACCCAGTTCGAGGCTTTAAGTCATTACCTTGAGGTCACAACCCGAGCTGAGATCAAGAGTTGCGCGCTTAACCGACTGAGCCCCCCAGACACTCCCCAGATTATATTATTTATGAAGTATTATTAAGTGTCTTCATGTTTCTTAATTCTAACAAGTGATTAGGTTATCTTATTTTATTAGATGTTATGTTAGTTTCTGCTTGCTGTTACAACATTTTCAAAAATTCAGTTGTCTAGAGCAACACAAAATTATTGTTATATAGGATAGGAGGTTGGAAGTCTGAGTAAGTCTCACTAGGCTTAACCCCATGTGTTCGTGTGCCTTCTAGAGAAACACATGCCTCATTGCCAGCTTCTAGAGGCCGCCCACCTTCCTTGGCACTTGGCTCCTTTCTGTCTTCAAAACACCAACCAGTGGCTGCTCAGGATTCTCTCACACATCACCTCACTCTGGTGTTGCTGTTTCTGCCTCCCTCTCCCACTTTAAATGACTCTTAAAATTACAGTGGTCCCACTGCGATAACCAGGATAATCTCCTATCGGCTGATAACTCACCTCATTCCATCTGAAACTTCAGTTTACCATGACATATTCACAGGTTTGGGGGATTAGAAGGGAGTTATTCCGGGGGACCATTGTTCTGCCCACCACCGCTGTCTTGTTTGAGAATGCCTGATGAGAATGTAAGGATATGAATCCATCATGGTGGTTTATACAATAAAGGTATTCATACATCTTACATAACAGTAAGTCTGGGGATGGGAAATCCGGCGTGCCTATCCCATCATTGTCAACTTTCCATGCACCTTTTCCTTCCTTCTTCACCATAGGGAGTGTGTACCTTTCACGACATCCAATATATCTCCATCCCCAGGGGGAAGGAAAGCCAAGAAGAAAGGGCAAAAAGATATGCCTTTAAAAAGTCTTCATGAGGGCCGCCTGGGTGGCTTAGTTGGTTTAAGCGTCTGACTTTCACTTGGGTCATGATCTCGCGGTTCGTGGGTTCGAGCCCCGCGTCGGGCTCTGTGCTGACTGCCAGCTCGGAGCCTGGAGCCTGTTTCAGTCTGTGACTCCCTCTCTCTGACCCTCCCCTGCTCACGCTGTCTCTCTCTCTCTCTCTCCTAGAAATAAATAAAATATTAAAAAAAAAAAAAAAAGTATTTCTGGGAAATCCTCCTGAGTGACAGCTGTGTACCTCTTGCTTCAAATTAGCCAGGGAGTGGGGGCACATGGGTAGCTCAGTCCATTGAGCCACCAACTCTTGGTTTCAGCTCAGGTCATGATCTCACATTTAGGTCATGATCTCACGTTCATTGAAATCCAGCCCCATGTCTGGCTCTGCACTGTCAGTGCGGAGATTGATGTGATTCTCCCTCTCTCTCTCTCTGCCCTCCCCCACTCCCATACAGATGCATGTGCGCAGCCCCTCCCTACTTCTCAAAATAAATAAACTTTAAAAACACAGAACAAAACAAAGTAACCAGAAGGAATTACTACTTTCATGGAGGTACACTGTCACCCAGAGTAAAAGTCAGCATTGCATTAAGTGAGAAAGAGAGACGAGTGTTGAGTACGCAATTAGGAGTATTTGCTATTTCACTTATGGACACATGATAGGAAATACCATTGAGGGCCTTGGGAAAACAAATGATTTCTAATATTGTATGCCTATGAAATTGCTTCAAGAATAACAAAAATACCTAAAAAGCCTTTTATTTTCATACTTTGTGTACTAACTGCATTAAATGTATTTTTATCCAAGCAGTAAATTATTCTCTAAATATGCGCTCCATATCTTCTGCTTCAGTGATTCACAAAACAATAGTGTACACGAAAATCACTTGGGAACTTCATTGAAATTTTAGATTCTTAGTTGCCACCAAAGCTTCTGATTCCAAAGGTCTCAGAGGGGTGTGCTTTCTAATGAGCACCTAACATGAGTGGTCTACACACTGCTTTGCTACTAGGAAAAAAGCAAACAGGGAGGACACCTGCACTGAAATGAACACTATTTATTGAGTACCTGCTACAGAGTCTGTACTAGACATCATGAAGGATATAAAGAAACAGAAGACCCGAGCCCTGTTCTTAAAGTGCTACCAGTTTCAATGAAGCAACTGCATAGACCCATTTCCAACTGCTGAAATGTGATAGGAACCATGAGAAAAGCAGATAGCGGAGTGAGCTCATTTTCCTCCATAACATCTGTCATGCTTACTCCTTAATATTTATTTGTGTGATTATCTGCAGTTTTTACCACTAGAATATAAGCACTGTACGGACAGGTAGCATCTCATCTTTGCATTTTCTGTAAGTAAGCAAATGGCTCACTCTTTGTAGGAATGTTATAGTATGCCATAAATATTTGTCAAATGAAAATTGTCCTGGGTGTGCTTAGAATTTATTGAAATGAATACATTGAGAACATTAGAAAGACATACATAAGACAGAAGGTAGTACAATGGGTCCTGAGGGGTCTAAAGAAACAGAAACAGAAGAAAAAAACCTCCCAGATTGAGAGAGCAGTATGGTCAACGATGTGGATAACGTGGAAATGCATGACCAATTAGGAAACATGAAATGGTGTTGTTTATGTTCCTCTGAAGAAGTTTATTCTGCTTAGTGTATTTTTTCTACATAAAAATTCTTCAAACCAAGTCAACTAAATACTTCAAAGGCTGTCGTACAGCCATTATCACTGTCATTATCATATTATAAGTATAGGACTGCAGCTGGTAAAACACGCCCACATGCACACACCCTCACTCCCCAAACCTAGAAACCTAAAATAGAAGAGTCAGAGAATGATGTACACCCTGGGTCCATAGCTACACTTTCTTTTTTATATTTCAGATCACGTTGCTAATCCAGTATTTATTAATGATTTCTTAGGGTCTTCTTGGATAGTAAGTAGCATGTAATTATAATAAATACCTGAAATCCTTAGCTAGATTTTTTTCAATGTTAATGTCAGTCAACAGTCAGCTTAAAATCAATATTTTCAGGGGTGCCTGGGTAGCTCAGTTGGTTAAGTGTCTGACTTTGGTTCAAGTCATGATCTCGCAGTCTGTGAGTTTAAGCCCTGTGTCAGGCTCAGTGCTGACAGCTTGGAGCCTGGAACCTGCTTCAGATTCTGTGCCTCTCCTTCTCTCTCCCTTTTCCCCACTCACGCTCGCTCTCTTTCTCTTTCAAAAATAAATAAACACTAAAAAATTTTAGTGGCTCAGTTGGTTAAGCATGTGACTTTAGGGTAGGTCACAGTCTCATGTTTCATGGGTTTGAGGCCCACATTGGGCTCTGTGCTGACAGCTCAGAGCCTGGAGCCTGTTTCGATTCTGTGTCTCCTTTTCTCTCTGTCCTTCTGCCGCTCATGCTCTGTCTCTCCATCCCTCAAAAAAATAAACATGAAAAAAATTAAATTTAATACAAATATTTGCATGTTTCCACTGAAAATTAGTTGAGTTATGAGGCAACCATGTAAAAGCTGTGTCTTTTATAACAAGAATATGTATCATTTAGGTACTTCTCTCCTGTTTTCTTTCCTCTCTTGTCTCTTCTTTAACCTAAATGACATATTGAAAATTAGAGTCAGCTTGAAGGATGGTGAAAGTGATAAAAGGAAAAAGGGATGATGATCTAATAATGAAAATTAAGGATATTTAATATGTATGACTAAGAGACAGGATGACAAATGGGGAAATATGAAAACTTTATATAAATACTTGCCATGGTATCATAAAAGAGAAGGAAGATTTATTTAATCTGGCCAAGGTCTTAGAACAAGGAATAATGATCTTAAGTTTTAAAAAGATAAAAATGTAAGTATTATGAAAAGTGTTTCTGTCACTGAGAACAATTAGAAGGAATATTCTTCCCTGTAGACAAGAGCATTGGAGATGGTCAGGAGCAGACAAGATAAAACCTTGGGGACCTAATAGATAGAAAAAGCTGCTTTATAATGTCCTATTTCTTGGTCGGAGTAGGACTTTCTTCTATAATATATCCTTAATCACTTGAAACAGAAATTAATGATCCATGAAATGGGAATCTTATTTCAATAGGGAGGTTATTCTACAGACTTTGAAAAAGTTTGCTTTTGAGTCCAAAGCTACCATTACCTCCATAGACCTTATTTTTCTAAGTCAGTTGCTCTTTCCTACCAAAATATTCTTCTGTTCTCTATTTCCTTTCATGAGATGATTAATTAAAGACTGCTGTAAAAAAAGAAAAAAACAAGGAAGTGTCAAAGTTTCCCTTATTTCACAGTATAGTATTTCTTATTCATTTGTGTACCTATCTACCTATCTACCTGTATATCTCTGTTTCTCATTAAATATATCAATTCTTCCCAAGAATGAATCAACTATCCTATGGTGTATAATGGAATCTGTGTACAAGTTCACAGTGATTTCTTTCAAATTGCCTACTTTAAAATCTCTGTAGCATATTATCATAGTTGATATGTTAAGTGGTTCTGATCAAATGATCATCAGATTTTGTGAGCTGATTGATGTGTGTACACACAACTCTGTGTATCTTATATCTTATATGATTTCTTTAACTTTCATCATTTTTCCCCACAATATGGTATATAATGTTTAGGGTGATCCAAGAGCCAAAGAGAAATATATATTGTGCTCTAAAATATTAATTTCATAATAATGTGTAGGGTGAAATAATAATTGACTAAAGGCTATGAATTCATGATCTGATGCAAGTGGTGAGAAAAGTCACAATAAGTGTTAGCAATGGACATCCTGAAAGCAAGAAAAAATTATATTTATTTTTAAGGAAGAACCCATAGAATAATAGGGATTCATTATTTTCAAGAGATTTGCAACAGCAGCAAAAGAGTCAAGAAAAGCTCCAAGTTCTACTGTTAGCTGGTCCAGAAAACTAAGATAATATGCTAATGGGAAATTAAATGGGTTGATGAATATGATATTTTGATATTTGAATATTTACTCCATTGTACATAAAGTGAGTTAGTTGGCTGTAGCCATTCAGAATATTTCTTAAACATTTATTTGGCTTTTGTCTCTTTTTAAGCAAAATTTTAAATTATTAAGATAAATCTGAACATTCCTCCAGGTTCTAATGACTAATGTGCACAAAGGTAGGCAACTCACATTCTTTTGGTTCGTGTCAAAGAACCACATCTTATTCACATATACATGTATATACATATATACACACACACATGAACATATGGATGCATAGGAATATATATACACACACACATATACCTATATGTAAAATGTATAAATTCATAAACCATATACATAAGATGTAACTATATATATGAATGTACATATATGTATGTATACATATATGTATATTCATAAACCATATACATAAGATGTGACTATTATACATATGCATATACATATATATGATATGGACCTTCAATATGATATGATATGTACACATATATATGTATATATATATATACACATATACATACATATGTATAAAAGAAAGATCATAGAAGTGCTACTTACTAAAGAAGATCTTAAACTTAAGTTACATTTTCTGCTCCTAAAATTCTATGGCTCTCAGGGGACTGCTAGTTACTATTAGCCTTATAAAAACTCTATGTCTATCTTTCAATTTCAGTAATTTGAGAAGTTTTAATTACTTTAGAATTTCAGGTTCAAAAAGCCCTTGCAGACTCCAGTATTCGAGGAACTAGAGGATTTTATTCTGTTTTAGGGCCCAGAGGAATCAATTCCAAATATCTGTTTATCTGTGGTTTGCCGGTTGTCATACTCCGATTCCCATTAGGGGTTGCTTCATTAGTCTTTCATCCGGCACGTTCTTCCATCTTAGCATTCCTTCTGCTCCTCCTGAAATCGCAGAGAGAAATACTTTGGGTGTGTTATTAGAAAGTTATGACGATCTTCTCCTTTTCATCCTCGCCTTCTGTTTTTCTCTAATTAAAATGAGTAGAGGAGTGCGTAGGTGGCTCACTGTTTCAGCATCTGACTCTTGATTCTGGCTCAGGTCATGATCTCATGGTTCATGAGATCAAGTCCTGTGTCAGGATCTGTGCTGACACTGAGGAACTTAGTTGGGATTCTATCTCTCCCTTTCTCTCTGCCCTTCCCCATTCACATGTGTATGAGCACACGTGTGTGTATACCTGTGTGTTCTCTAAATTAATTAAGTAAGTAATTAACACTTTAAAAAAGTGAAAAGAGGGGCCCCTGGGTGGCTTAGTTAATGAGCATTGAACTCTTGATTGCAGCTCAGATCATGATCCCAGGGCATGGGATTGAGCCCCATGTTGGGTTTTGTGGTGAGCATTGAGTCTACTTAAGATTCTCACTCCCTTTCCCGCACCCAACTGCACCTCTCCCCAGTTCTTGCATGCTCTTTCTCTAAAATAAAAGAAAAAAAAGGCAAGGAAAAGCAATAAAAATTCATCTCTCCTATAGTAAATGTAAGCTTGGCAAACTCCATAACTGCGCTCCACCTCCCAGAAGCTCAGGAGTTGACCCACATTATTATCGTAATTGGAAGTTGCCATAGTATCAGTTTCATTTTGTTCAAAAGTCCATCTTTACACTATGACCCTTTGTTCTATTAATTTTTAAACCTTATGCTAATTTTAGTAGAATGCTAAGCTCTTAAATACATCCTTTTCATTTTTGTTTACACATTGTAAATAATTTATATATTTATAACAATTAGATATAAACTTTAACCTAACATAATGTACCAAACTAACAAGAAAACAATAGATTTTTAATTCCAAAATATAAATTGATATAGTCACAAATATACTCTGGGGCATGATGCTTGGCAAATAAGTTAGTATACAGCATATAAAAGGTATCACACCTTTTGACTTCTTTAAATGTTGTTAATCTGCTATTATATTCTTCAAAGCACAGATACATTAAATTGTACTTAATAAACTGAATATGGCAAATATGTTATAAATTATTGTATATGTGGTATAGTATTTAACTTTCTGTACTAAATAAGAAGATGATGTGTGTACATATACATGCAGAGAAACAGACCTTTATGTATTAGTGCAATAGGATTAGTGGTTTCTATTCCAAAGGACTGTTACATGTCTACTTAGCTTTCTCTGTGGTTAAAAAAAAAAAAGAATATAAATTTTAAAAAGCTGTCATTCAAGGGTTATCTTAATAAACCTTGGAAAATATGATAGAAGCCAAATTCATGAACATTTTGTGATAAATGCTTTTATGAAAGATTGTATTAAGAAATTAAAGATTCATATCAGATTCTGATAAAAGAGAAACAAATGTCAGTCACCCAGTATGTTTAATAAGAGAGCCAAATGTTATGTGTACAGTAGTCATTGGTGAGATTTATTTGTTCTTCTTAAAAGAAGAAGATCTCAAAATTCTTGCAGGTCACAATGGTTCATAGGGTTTTTAAGTGTGATTTTCTTTCATTACATATGGTAATATTTTCTCAGCTTGCTCTTTGAGAATTTCTGAAAATAGCTTTTAAGCTCACGGCTAACTTATTTTTTCTTGTTGTTAAACTTGATTTGAAGAAGAAATATAAATAGAACAATACGTTCATATTATCTTCTCTTGTGGCAGTTGGCTGGCTCAGTTGAAAAAGCACGTGACTCTTGATCTCAGAGTCATGAGTTCAACCCCACATTGGATATAAAGATTACTCAAATAAATAAAGCTCAAAATAATCATATATTCTCTCTCAATGAGATCTTTTTGGGAGTGAAATGATTTTAGAGAATAGACCCAAGTAAACTCTTCAGCTTATGGAGAATCAAAGTGAAAGAAAAAAAAATTAAAGTAATCAATGTATACCTGATGTTTTAAATACTTAAATTTTTAAAAACCTTTAAAAAGGCATTTGGAATTTTTAACCCTACACTATTCTAAATCTGAAAAGTTCATGTGCAAGAAACTATTTAAATAAACATGTATAGTTTCTTCTCGTTTAGAGAGAATTCTTTATGTGTGATATGAGAAAATAATGGTTACATTTTTTAAATTCCTGGAAAATCATAGATAGACAACTAGAAATTATAAATCAGTTGTAGGTAATGAAAATAATGATCTAAAGCTGTTCAATACTGTATAATGTTGCAATAGGAACAAGGACTGAATGAAATAGGCCGTGGTTCACATCTTTCTCTGACACTTTAATCAAGATGAACTTGTGTAAATTACATATATGTAAAAAATTTGCAGAACGATCAATATCCATTTTTTGTAACTGGCACACATGGCAGTCAACAGATTCGGTATTCAAAACGTATGAATTTCTATTCTTCTAGAAGAGCAGATGTTTCCTAATGTACTATCCCAGCCCCGGGGGTTGTTAAAAACGTCCTGTCAGAAAAATCAGGGATTCCTACCACCTCTGTTCTGCCAGGATTATATCTAAGACATGGAGTGCATAGGGCCAGACAGTGGAAGGGATGAATAGGGCTTTTTCTTGGTGTGGCTTCTCGGCAGGACATATAGGCAGAGGTGGAGAGAATTCCCAGGGTCTGGAGTAAAACTCAGTGCACTTGACCATCTGGATGTAAGAAGGAGCTCAGAATTTTTTTTTTTTTCCTTAGCAAGACTTCTCTTCACTTCCAGTAATATTCATGGATGCTTTGGGGTCCTCAGGCCTGAACTCATTTTACTCTTTATGCTTGTGTTTTCAGTTGAATTCCCTAAAAGCAAACTTGGAAATGGCAAGCCAAATGCAGAAGGGAATTGTCCTTGGGGAGTGTTCTCAGGAGCTAGAGATTTAAATACAGAAGGCAGGGGGCCAGAGGGAAGAGCTGCTCTGTGGGGTACGTGATACTGATTTTTAGGGAACTCCTTAGCTGGGATGGAATCTCAGACTTGGCCAGAATTGGAACTGTGAGACTGAGTATCACTGTTTTACCCGTGGGAGGGGCTGTAATACTGGGGGAGGTGGTCCTCTGCAGCTGGGCGCTCTTCTAAAGTAAGGGATGTGGTTGTATGTGATCAGAGACTGACATTTGTAGCAGGTAGGGCTTCGAAGCCTCGGCAGTGTATATAGTGGTGCCACGCATTGATCTTCTCAGATCATTTGATTCTTGAAGTAATGCATCCTACCTAGAAAGAGCCTCTCCAGGCTTATGGTTACTCTTCTTTCTTGAGAAATTCATAAGAAAAGGGTAAATGCAGATTTTTAAAAAATCACTGATAGAGGTCCACCGTCTAGGATCGTGCCCATAATGTGATAAATATTCAGTGTGTGAATAAATTCATGAATCCACAGGAGAGTTTGCAGAAATATTGTTTCCATCGGTTCTTTGATGAACAGTTCACGAAGGTCATTGTCCCAGCCTCTCACCTGGCTGTAGGATCCTTACATCTCTAGGCTGTTCTAGAATCGTAGTGCTAGGTCTGGGAGGTGACTCACAATTGTCTTTGATGAATCCAGCCCATCTTCTGTACCTGAGTCCTGCCAGATGTGGGGATTTCTGGGCACCTGCTAGATGTGTGGCTTCTCTGCAGGGTAGGAGCTTCTCTCCTCTCGTCTTCCTCCAGGCCTGTGCTCTCTTTGTTTTACCTCTATCTCTGCTCCTGGCTCTGGGTCATTTATCAAGTCCAGTTATTCTGTATCTAGTCTAGTGTGAAGACTTTAGCATAACAAAGGCTAATAAACTTTTGAGTTTTAAATGATTTTTTCCATCTTTTATCTCTCTCTTTGTGGAGGTGATGATTGTTATTGAATAAATGGGCGGAAGGCAACAGAACATAAAAAAAGGCAAAGAGAGGAGGGACACCTTTATATCTCAAAATATTATCACACCGTGCTCCTTCTAGAGTGGTTTTTACATTCAAATAATGTAATACATTTAAAGTGCTGGGTGTAATACACTTAAGTGTAATACATTTAAGGTTTTCTAGTAGTAGTTTAATAGTAGTAGCAGTATTGAATTTCTTCTTTAAAATTAGGAAACCACAGAAAAAAATGCTGATACTATAATAACGTTCCCCCTTTTGTGATCATGATTTGTGCTAAGTTAAAAGCAATCTTAGGAAAATAAACAAGAAAAAAATTCTTAGCAATAGAGGACATTAAGTACTTGGGTTTCTTTTTGTTTTGTTTTGTTTTGTTTGGAATATATGTATGTTTAAGACAAAAATCAGTGAAAACTTTCTAGAGTACAAACCTCAGATTTGCATTAATAAAGTGAAAGGTGATGTCAAAAGCATTTTTAGAGGTTCAGGATATACTTAAGAAAGCAAAATTTCCTTGCCTACCACATTTAATGAGAAATACATGAGCCATATATGTAGATCTCAATTGATTCAATCAATATTCTAGTGATGCACAGTTTCTGATGATGTATAATTCATCTTTGAATGGCTACACATGGATTTTTTTCCAAGATTGCGATAAATTAGATGTTACAATATGAAAAATTATACAAATCACTTTATGTGTCATTATTAATTGGGTGTTTCTCCAGCAGTCAAGCCAGGCTCATTTGTTGGAATGCAATACCACAGCTTAATGTATCTAATAATGTCTTCTAAAGGATGAAATTACTCACAAGGGAGAGCCTGAAGAATAAGATCAATGAACTTATATTAGTGTAAATTATCACTGATTAATGAATGCAACATTGGGAATTGAAATTTAGTTAGAATTTAAACTTACTGCCAGTTTTCCAAGTTAAAGAGGATAAGCATGCCCAAGATTGAAAAATATAAATTATAATAATATGATAGTTATACCTGATAAATTCCTGACAAATCATGGCCAAAATTAGAAAGAGGAATTAAGAAATATATAACACATAATAAGAAATGTTAATTTACTGTTTAATTTTTTTTTAGTTTTGAGAGAGCATGAGCAGGGGATGGGCAAAGAGAGAGAGGGACAGAATCTGAAACAGGCTCCAGACTCTGAGCTGGCTGTCAGCACAGAACCCAACGCAGGGCTCGAACCCACCAACCGTGAGATCATGACCTGAGCTGAAGTCGGACGCCCAACCAACTGAGCCACCCAGGTGCCCTTAGTGTAGTTTCAGAGATGCCTAAAATCTACTGTGCAATGAGGTTATGCCAAGAGAAATGAATTGACATACAAATATTTATTTTGTTTTTATTTCATTAAAAAGTTGTTAATTGGAAAAACAAATAAAATGTTACTACGTTCCCCTTTCTTAATAAAGTAATCATGGCTTCACCATTGTCAAGGGATTCAGTGATGATCTCATCAGAGTACAGAGAAAGACTGAGAGACAAAAAGAACAAGCCTGGGTTTTCATGACCAGGAGTTTTACTTCTGAGACAGTCTTTACCAGCTGATACTTGCTGGAAACTTATGCTCACAGAAGTTGCTGATGTAGAATATAAAAGGTATGGATTTTATGCTGAGAGTGTGAGAGCTTCGTAGACAACTGCTTTGTGTGTAATGATAAGGTCATTCACTCTTAGAATGACATTGGTGACAGTGATTGAAAGTGCCATACACCCTGGGTGGTTTCATGGAGGGAATAATTGATCAAAACATTTTATGGCTAGAAAACCTGATCAGTCTCATAGATGTCATCAACACACTTTCTTTGGTGATCATGTTAGTAACACAAAATGTATAAATTATGTACTTGTTAACAAAAAGGAACATAATTATTCCAGTTAAAGAATAATGTCAATTCAAAGTTGTTGGGTTTTTCTCTTTTTTTCAACCGTAAGAGCATAAAACAGCGTAACATACAAAATGAAGAGTGAAGATGGGGCACTTGGGTGGCTCAGTCAACTAAGAGTCTGACTTTGACTCAGGTCATGATGTCACAGCTTGTGAGTTCCAGCCCACGTCAGGATCTATGCTGACAGTTCAGAGCCTGGAGCCTGCTTTGGATTCTGTGTCTCCCTCTCTCTCTGCCTCTTCCCCACTCGTGCTCTACCCTCTCTCAAAAATCAACATTAAAAGAATCAAATTTAAGGGAAGCTTGGGTGACTCAGTAGGTTAAGTATCCAACTTCAGCTCAAGTAATGATCTCACAGTCTGTGAGTGTGAGCTCTGCGTCAGACCCTGGAGCCTGCTTCATATTATGTGTCTCCTTCTCTCTCTGTTCCTATCCTGCCCACACTCTTGGTTTTCTCTCAGAAATAAATTAAACAGGGGCACCTGGGTGGCTCAGTAGGTTAAGTGGCTGACTTTGGCTCAGTTCATGATCTTGAGTTTTGTGGATTCAAGGCCTGCGGCAGTCTCTGTGCTGACAGCTCAGAGCCTGTAGCCTGCTTCAGAGTCTGTATCTCCCTCTCTCTGGCCCTCCCTTGCTCATGCTCTCTCTCTCTCTCTCAGAAATTTAAAAAAACCACATTAAATTTTTTTAAATAAATAAATGAAACATAAATTTAAAATATCATATTTAAGAGTGACGAACAGTTATGTGATATTTTTAAATAAAACCTATATCCCACTGATAAAAATTGTGCCGTCTTCCAAAAGTGTAGTTCAATCTACAAAAACTATACAATGTCCTTAACACTTAAAAATAAAGTATGATAAAAATATCCAATCCCAAAATAAACTTTGACTCGTGTATTTTGAAACTAAAAATAAAGCATTTCTCACATTCCCATATTTACAAGTATCACATGGTCTCTAAATAAGTTAGTATTCTTGACTGAGATTCTTCAAGAAAGTTTGGGTTATTCTGTGAGTGGAATAAAAGAAATTATCAGATTAATAGATCTATTGGGGTTGCCTGGGTGGTTCAGTTGCTTAAGCGCCAACTTCGGCTCAGGTCATGATCTCATGGTTCATGAGTTCAGTCTCTACAATGGGCTCAGGAGCTGACAGCTCAGAGCCTGGAGCCTGCTTCAGATTCTGTTTCCCTCTCTCTCTGCTCCTTTCTCCACTCACACTCTGTCCCTCTGTCTCACAAAAATAAACATTAAAAAAATTAAAGAGACAGATTTATCAAATAATGAACATGAACTATGTGGATATAGATACTTATGAATTAAGACCTAGAAATTATTACTTAGTTTTTGTTAAATTTAATTATTTTGAAGTAATAAGGCTTCCTAAAAAGATTCTAAGCACATCAATAATGTGAATATTTTCAGTAGAGAGTATATGTATGATAATGTCATTTGAAGATGTTTCAAACATAACATAATTGAATGATTCTGCTATGTGTGTATGTGTGTATGTGTGACAACACACACAGGAGAAAACACATGGTCTGCCAAATCTAAATGTATTTAAAATAAACTTGTACAAGTTTTATACATTTTTTTTATTTTTTTTTATTTTTATTTATTTCTGAGAGAGAGAGAGAGAGAGAGGCAGCGTGAGTAGAGGAGGGTCAGAGAGAGAGGGAGACACAGAATCTGAAGCAGGCTCTAGGCTCTGAGCTAGTTGTCAGCAGAGAGCCCGACACGGGGCTTGAACCCATGAACTGTGAGATCATGACGTAAGCTGAGGTTGGACACTTAACCGACTGATCCACCCGGGGGCCCCTCACTGTTATTACTTTAAACTTAATAAACTTTAAAAACTTTTGAGGTCATGATCTCACGGTTTATGGGTTCGTGGGTTCGAGCCTCGCGTTGGGCTCAGTGCTCACAGCTAGCTCAGAGCCTGGAGCCTGTCTTCGGATTCTGTGTCTCCCTCTCTCTCTGACCCTCCCCTGCTCATGCTGTCTCTCTCTCTCTCAAAAGTAAATTAAACATTAAACTTTTTTTAAAAAAGAAAGTAATAACAGTGATTAATATAACTGATGATTTTTAATGCATGCTATTCAGTTTCTAATCTTTTCCCATGTTTTCTTTTGTTACTTTGGAGAAACATAACTCTAGGCTCAGTATCAATTACTTTTTTTGGGTACCTGGATTTAAATAGCTACAATGAATTTTTGTAAGTTGCTTACACCTTATTAGTAGCTCACCTTTGAAATGTGATACTATATATGCAAAGTTTGATTTCTTAAACACACATCTATTTACTATTCAAAGCTGTTTATGTGTATTTAGAATACCAATTAAAAACATATCTCTTTATGGAGCATAATTAAAATAAAACATTATTTTACCTTCTACCATGAAAGAAACCCATAGACATTTCATTTTTATTCCCTTTATATTTGTAATGCCTTAGCATGCCCTTCTTTCAAAATTAAATATAGATTTTCTAACTCTCACTCTTTGGAATCTAATGAGTATAGAATTTTTAATCTGCAGAGAAGAGCATTGACTATTCTTCAATTATTTTTCTTTCTCTTACTTTTCCAGCATTACTGTTCCTAGTGCCCACCAATTATATATTTCCCTGATACCTTGGACCTAAGTACTGTCATTTCCATTGACAGCAAGAGAAAGAAATATAAATTACCAAGGCTCAGCCCACAGAGGCCTCAGCTACCCCTCTTTATCTTCTTATAGGTCCTTCCCCCACCCCCCCAGCCCCCCTCCACTATACCACAGTGACCTAGATGAGATATAAAAGGACACTGTTTCTGAGTTGTTTTTCTAGGTAATATCTAGTTAAAAAAATTCATCAGCAACATGACCGTTTGCCCCTAAAATATATCCTGGTGCTATATGAAATTCAGTTTCACAAATATCTGTGACTTCCACATATAAGGCCCAGTAGATAATTAGCATCTCCATGGAGTGAGTCTGTTCCTGAGAAAGGCATCTGTGGCTTGAAGAATGGAAGGGAGGGGGTGGAAAGATGGGAGAGTCCTAAAACTTTGCATCATTCTATTTTTTTATATGAATTAATGTAGGACTACCCTTCCTCCTGTTTAATATGTGGTCCTCTAATTGATATAATTCTCCAAAGATAATCATTTAGGTTTAAATATCTTTTAATTACTATCATCCATTGTATTTTCCTCAAAATGCTCCTATTCAAATCATCTCATCCCTAAAAAATTAAAATATAAATATTCCCTGGCAGTCTTGTGTCATCTTAGACAGCATGATAAAGTTTCTTCCCACAGACTTGGAAAATTCATTCAAGGAATTTTTTTTAAGAGTCAAAAGTCTGTCTTACTCCGTACAGAATTCTTGGAATGATGTTACCAGAGAAGAGATAAAATGACTTCCTGTTTGCAAGAGACTAAATAACATGGTCAATTGAGGAACGTCTGTGTTGCCTCAAGCCTCTTATGCAAGAGTGAATTGATGGCTTACAATTCTGTTAACATCCAACCCTCCATATGTATTTCACTTCAGTCACATAAATAGAATGCATTTTTGTTTGTTTGTTTCCCGAATGCACTATGACCTTCCACATGTCCTTGTCACTGAAGTGGTCACTCCCCTGGCTATGTGTTCTGACCTTCTTGTCTAGGAGTGACTTGTGAATCCCTAACTTCTTTTTAAGTACCTGATTATAAAAGATAATTTACCCTTGAAATTCTCCTTTCCTTATATTTTTAAAGCCCCTGTGTGTTTGTGTGTGTGTGTAGTATTTTCTGCATTCCCCGTGTAATAGACATACCTCTTTTGACGGTATATACATAATTCTGTTCCAATGGCTTGACAGTCTGTCACACTGTCTCTTGTCTACATTGTGACCTTGTAGGAAAGAATTGTCTTCAATTTATCTTTTTATTCTCAGACTCTGACACACTGCCTGACAAATGGGAGATGCTTAAAAATATTAAGAGGTGAATGAGTGGTCAAATTACTATACATCTCGATTTAAAGTCTTTAAGTACTATTTCATCATGTTTTGTTAATAGTATGTTCTTTATGTGCTGTAACTTGTTTGAGAGTGTTTTTATAGAAAGCAAAGAGTTTTAAAATCTAAACTTGCAAGCTATTATGACTCCTATTTTAACAAGTCAGCTTTAAGAAAGATAGTATGACATCAGCCAAAGCATTTACCCGAAAGAAATGGAAACACTTAGAATGTTTAAGTAAGGAAATTGGGCAAATGTCTTTTAATCAGTGAAAGGATGTTCACAACAATGCCCATGATAAAAATGACCTCTGTTTGCCTGGCCCTGAGTTATCTTCAGAGGCTGTCCAAGATGGGTTTGAATGGATGCTTTAAACTGATGCTTAATTAAGGGCTCTCTTTACATAATTGCAGGATTAAAGCAAAAGAATAAAATTTAGACAAGTCTAGAAAGAAGCAGTGGTCTCTTTTCTCTCTCCTCTGTCTGTGTTTTGTTTCTTCCTCAAGTTAAAACAATGAAAAAAAAATAAAACAAACAAAAAATTCCCACCCTTTGCTTATTACTGTATAATTGCTTTATTTTGTGTTTGCAAGAAGAATATAAACAATTTCTTTTTCTTTTAGATCAGCCAACATTGTTTTAGAAACAATAAAAAATCATTATACATTACTTGTAACAAGTTTTAGATTCTAAGTATAAAGCATTAGAATAAGTTAATAAATTCACAAAACTAAGAGTAAATGGTGTTAGATGAAGCACTAATTTAAAGTAATTAAAGACTTAGGAGAAAGTTGGTATTTTTTATCATTTTAATTAACCCTACAATCCAGACTATATTAATGTAGACTAGTACTGTCTACATGTTAGGAAGAGAGAATATCAGCTAATACTGTGATTTATAACACATTCCTTGATGTTTTAATGCCTGTTTACATTAAAAAATAATAATTGAGAGGAAATAAGCTGTTTATAAAGTTAGCACTTGTATCCCAAGAACATATAAACATACACTAGGGAACAGCTTGTTTTAGTTGAGCATGTATAGTTTCAAATAAAGTTAAGATTATTTCAATAAATATTTATTGAGCATACACTGTTTTAAACATCACAGACTTATTTCTCCCTGCATTTCTGATTATATTCATTGTCTCATTTAAGTCCCAGAGAAACCTTTCTGATGTCATCCCTTTGCAGATAACAAAGTGGGGGAAGCAGAGTGAACCCAGATCTGGCCAACTGCAGGGTCTGAGACCTTGACCGCTAACTGTCCTTGGTTTGGTACAGTTAAGAAATAGACTGTTGATCCCTGTCCTTGATGCTGTAAAGTGAGAGTAAACCGCAAGCCTAGAATGAATGAACGGACAAATTAAACAAATGGATGCAGAGAAAGCAGAACTAAGCGTGAAACAATGCTCAGTGTTTGGAAATCATAGCATGAAGGGCACTTGGGAAAAGAGTTTACAAATTAGAGGAAGAAGCGATTAAGAAAGGACTTATTTTACAGAAGCTAAAAAGGCAAAGTTTAAAAATGGAAGTTGTTGTCCGGGCACCTGGGTGGCTCAGTTGGCTAAGCATTAGTTGTCGGCTCAGGTCATGATCTCGCATTTCATGGGTTTGAGCCCAATGTTGGGCTCTGTGCTGACAGCTCAGAGCCTGCAGCCTACCTTGTTTTCTGTGTCTCCCTCTCTCTCTGCCCCACTCCTGCTCATTCTCTGTCTCTCAAAAAGAGATAAACATTAAAAAAATGAAGGTTGATGAAGGTCGTTGGATATCAAAAGCTATCAGGAAAGCTGAGGAGGGTGAGATGATGAATTAATGTCACTGTGTCAGTCATCGGGAGCTCTCAGTTTGCAGGAAAACTTGTCATTCTAATCACAGCCAATCACAAAGGGGAAATGGTTAAAAGGACCAATGTCACATCCATAGATTACTGTAAGACTGGTGTTTCCATCTTTATATCTAAATGTTATACTTGAGCTTCATCCTAGATGGAATCTGAGCATGCAGTATCAGTGAATAAAGGATGTCACTGTTCCGATTTAAGTGAAAACAAAAAACAAAAAACAAAAAACTACCACTGTATTATAGAGAATCGCTTTAAATGTGGGATACCCCCTCCCCGAAACTAGATAGAGATGCAGATGATACAGAAAGAATGATTCTAACACAGTGCCTTCCTTTTGAAAAATGTATTTCATTTAAATTTGTTGCCTAAGATGTTCATGGGCATTAGTTCTAAAAATAAAAGGTTCTGTAGTCAATAAAGTTGGACACTTATTTTGTTTTAAATGTAAAATTTCCCTTATGTTAATATATTATTCCCAAAACAGATTGCTCTATGGCACCCTTTTCATTGAAAATCTCCACAGAAAAGACATTGGAAATTATGGCTCTAAAGGATAACGAGGGGAAGTGCCTTGGTGGCTCAGCTGGTTAAGAGTTTGACTTCGGCTCAGGTCATGATCTCGCTGTTTCTGAGTTTGAGTCCCGCGTTGGGCTCTGTGCTGACAGCTCAGAGATTGGAACCTGCCTTGGATTCTGTGTCTCCCTCTCTCTTTGTCCCTCCCCTGCTTACACTCTGTCTCTTTCTCTCTCTCTAAAATAAATAAACATTAAAAAAAATTTTTAAAGGATAATCTGGATGAGAAGCAAAGCCGGTGGCCAGTACCCTACTATAGTATGTGATCATACTGATCAACTTGAAAATGAAATATTCAAGGGGAGGAATCCTTGGAGGCTTTCTTATCTCAGTCCAGTTAACATGAAACAAATAAACTTTAGCTTTATTACAGTTTTTGTGAATATGATGATTTTTCTCAGAGAAAGTCAAATGAGACTCGAATGTAATGACTGTAGGAACACATTTCCACAGGAAATATTGAAAATTTCAGTTTGCTTTTGTATCCTCCCAGGAGAAAAGATATAATCAGAGTTTTTGTAAAGTGTGGAATAACCTACAAAATTTGCTCAGTTTCTCTCAAAGATATCTTTAATTTAACAAGATCAAAAAGACACTGGATTCATTGCATATCTACAAGTGAGAATAATATCATTTTAATTACCCTCAAGAATTAGAAATATTTTCTTTTTCTTTTTTATGTGTATTTTTATTGAAATTCTCGTTAATTAACATACAGTATAATATTAGTTTCAGATGTACAATATAGTGATTCAGTACTTCCATATGAAGACCCTATGCTCATCCCAACAAGTACCCTCTTTAATCTTCATCACCTATTTTTATTATTTTAAGTTTCTATTTAAATTCTAGTTAGTTAAGGGGCACCTGGGTGGCTCAGTTGGTTAAGCATCTGATTTCAGCTCAGGTCATGATCTCATGATTCTTTAGTTCCTGCATCAGGCTCTGTGCTGACAGCTCATAGAGCCTGGAGCAGGCTTCAGATTCTGTGTCTCCCTCCTCTCTGCCCCTCCCCTGCTTTCACTCTGTCTCTCTCTGTCTCTTTAAATAAACACTACAAAAATTAGAGAAAATTCTAGCTAGTTAACATCTACTGTAATATCAGTTTCAGGACTAGAAGTTAGTGATTCATCACTTATTACATAAAACTCCTAGTTTTCCTCCCAACAAGTGCCCTCCTTAGTGCCCATCACCCATCTACTCCATCATCCCCAAACCTCCCCTCCAGCAACCTTCACTTTGTTCTCTGTAGTTAAGTCTCTAATGGTTTGCCTCCCTCTCTTTTTTTCCCTTCCCCTATGTTCATCTGTTTTGTTTCTTGAATTCTACACGAGTGAAATCATATAGTGTTTATCTTTCCCTGACTGACTTATTATTTTGCTTAGAATAACAATCTCGCTCCATCTGTGTCATTGCAAATGGCAAGATGCCATACTTTTTAATAGCTGAATAATATTCTAGTGTGTGTGTGTGTGTGTGTGTGTGTGTGTGTGTGTGTGTGTACTGCCTCTTGTTTCTTTATCCGTTCACCAGTCAGTAAACATTCTGAAGAATGCCAGAGTAACCATACCTAATGCCAGAGTAACCATACCTAATCAGACACACTAGATTGTAAACCAAAGAATGTGACAAGAGATGAGGAAAGACACTATACCATAATAAAGAGGTCCATCCAACTAAAAGTCTAACAACTGTAAACATTTGTGTTCTATACTTGGAATCACCCAAATATATAAATCAATTAATAACAAAGAAACTCGTTGATAATAATACAATAATAATAGGACACTTTATCACCCAGCTTACAGCAATGGATGTATCATCTAAGCAGAAAATGAACAAGGAAACAATGGCTTTGAATTACACACTGGACCATATGGACTTAACAGATATATTCAGAACAATTTGTAATAAAGCAGCAGAATACACATTTTTATCAAGTGAGCATAGAATATTCTTGAGAATAGGATTACATATTAGGTCACAAAATAGGCCCTCAAAAATACAAAAAGATTGAAGTCAGACCCCATGAATCTTTTCTGATCACAGCTTTATGAAGCTAGAAGTCAATCACAAGAAACAAAACTGAAGAGACCACAAACACATGGAGACTAAACAACATGCTATTAAAGAATAAATGGGTCAATCAGAAGATCAATGAAGAAATTTAAACAAAAAATGGAAACCAATGAAGATGAAAACCCAATAGTCTAAAACCTTTGGGTTGTAGCAGAAGCAGTCCTAAGAGTGAGCCAATACAGGCCTACCTTAAGAAGCAAGAAGAATCTCAAATATGAAACCTGACATTTTACCTAAAGAACCTAGAAGAACAGCAACAAACAGAGCCAATGCCAGCAGAAAGAAGGAAATAATAAAGATTAGAGCAGAAATAACATGATATAGAAAGTAGAAAGAGACAGTAGAACAGATCAATAAAAACTGAAGCTGGCTCTTCGAAAAAAAAATTATAACCCTCTAGCCAGACTTATCAAAAAGAAAAGAGAAAATACCCAAATAAATAAACTTACGATTGAAAGAGGAAAGATCACAATCAACACCACAGAAATACAAATTATTGTAGGAGAATATTATAAAAAATATATATACCAGCAAATTGGGTAATCTGGAAGAAATAGATAAATTGAACAGACCCATAACTAGCAAATAAATTGAATCAGTAATCAGAAATCTCCCAGCAAATAAAAATCTAGGGCCAGATGGCTTCCCAGGCAAATTCTACCAGACATTTAAAGAAGAGTTAACATCTATTCTTCTCATACTTTTCCAAAAAATAGAAATGGAAGGAAACTTCCAAAGTCCTTCTATGAGGCCAGCATTACCTTGATTCTAAAAGCAGACAAAAACCCCACTACAAAGGACAATTACAGGCCAATATCCCTGATGAAACTAGGTGTAAAAATCCTCTACAAGATACTATCAGATTGAATCCAACAGTACATTAAAAGAATTCCTCATCATAATCAAGTGGAATTTATTCCTGGGCTGCAAGGGTGGTTCAATATTTGCAAATCAATCAATGTGATGCCCCACATAGTAAAAGAAAGGATAAGAACCATATGATCTTCTTAATAGATGCAGAAAAAGCATTTGACAAAACACAACATCCATTCTTGATAAAAATTTTCAACAAAGTAGGGATAAAGGGAATGTACCTCAATATCATAAAGGCCATATGCGACAGACCCATAACTAACATCATCCTCAATGGAAAAAAAAAATGAGAACTTTTCTTCCAAGGTCAGGACAAGACAGTGATATTCATTCTCACCATTGTTATTTAAGATAGAAATATTTTTAGTAAAATATTGATTTAGGTGATCACTGTCATGATACATCTTTAAAATGTGTCACTTTATAATAATTTTTACAAATGAATTCCTGTGTGTTATCTGTAAGGACAATAATTACAAATATAACAAAATGGACTTATTTCAATTAGGTTTCTTAGTTTTTTTCAGAGGGAATCCATTCTGTCAGCATAAATAAGTATAATAATAAGTCATAATAAAAGGAAGTACACAATTATATGCACTTTCCTGGAAGTAATCAATGAAAACTTATTAACTTATATTTGCATCATTGTAACTATTGTCGTTTTGGAGAAAAAGGTATACTTTTAAGGCAAAAGCTTAATTCAAGTACACAGAAATGAAATTATTTTCTTTATTCAGTGAAAAAATAATGAGCTGATTAGGTCCTAAGAAGACACCTGTGAGTAAGAGAAGGATCTTATATCATGGAGCTTATGTACTATTAAGAGCTACCAGCAATTATCAGATAGTGTGATAAGTACTATCACAATTACATGGTTTGAGAGGGCAAGCATTTTTCACATATGTGTAATTTAATATAAAAATTAAAACTAAAGTTAACTGCAGCTATGTATTTTTTGAGGAAGTTCATGTGATCAGAAGCAAAAATTAAAAAAAAAAAAAAAGAAATGTCAGGCCAAATCATCAGGTGAAGCTGATTTCTACTTTCTTGTCAAGAAATCTGTATAGTCCCAAAGTGAAGGCAGGAGTACTTGCCATTTCCCAGGAAGAAAACCACCCTTAATGAAATGCTTTACCCATCCTGGGGACATCTGCATTCAGAAGGTTTACTGATTTCCTACCGTCCACATGGTGTGAACAAGCCATGCAAGGCACCGAGGGGAAGCAGAACTTTCTGTCCTCACAGAGCTTGCAATATAGGGAGGGAGAGAAGGAAACAATAAAAACATAAATAAATAAAGAAGAGAAAAAGAAAAGAAAAACAAGAAAGAAATGCATAACAAAAATTTACCTTTATTTGTTTTTGAGAGAGACAGAGAATCAGAGCATGAGCGAAAGAGGAGCAGAGAGAGGGAGACACAGAATCTGTAGCAGGCTCCAGGCTCTGAGCTGTCAGCACAGAGTCCGACACGGGGCTTGAACCCATGAACCGTGAGATCATGACCTGAGCCGTGTCGGATGCTTAACCAACTGAGCCACTCAAGTGCCCCATGCCTAACAAAAACTTATAAAGACTGAGCTCCGACCAAAAAATTATAAAGAACAGTGAGAGAGTAACAGAGGGTTTCCACATTTATACTGCACAACAAGGAAAAAATTCTGTCGGATGTTAGATGTAGAGCGAAATCTGAAAGATGATAGTGAGTGTCCACAGGAAGAGCATCAAGAAGATTCCAGGCAAAGGAGGTAGCATGCAAGTGGAAAGGTCAGAGCTCAGAAGGACCTTGGAATGTGTGGAAGAACTAGGGGTTATGTCTTCAGATATTTGTAGAAAAGTCTAAAAAATTAATACTGTAGAGGTGAAGATTTTTAGCAAAAAGGGAAAAAATAGTCTAAAAGTTTAACTTCTTACCTTCTCGATTTCCAGCATTAATACATTATGATGTGTTAACTTATCTGGATTCTTATTTTTTTTAAGTTTATTTATTTATTTACTTTGAGAAAAAGAGAATGAAAGGGATAACACAACCAGAAGAAGGGCAGAGAGAGAGAGAGAGAATAGAATCCCAAGCAGGCCCCATGCTAGCAGCACAGAGCCTGATGCAGGGCTTGAACCCACGAAGTGGGAGATCATGACCTAAGTCTAGATCAAGAGTCAGATGCTTAATTGACTGAGCCACACAGGTGCCCCTATCATGATTCTTAAATTAAGTGTTGTATAATTCCACATTGTGATCATTATCATTATTCCATAATGACCTTTATGGCTGGGAAAAATTCACTTCATTTATTTTTGTTAAATACATTTGTAAAATAATATTGCATAAAGAATGATAGCCTAAGTGTATAGTTTTGATTAAAGTAAATAAAAATAAGAAGCTAGACATAGAATTAAGGGATTTGTACTTATTACCAGTTCGATTTTATCCTAAAATATGCTTGATTATTTAATAATGAATAGGTTTATGTTATCACTTAATGTTTTACTTACAACTGAAGTTTTTACTTTTTTTTATTTGACAGTATCTTTATGACCCTGATAGTTATGTAAATAAATGTGTGTGTGTGTGTGTGTGTGTGTGTGTATGTTTCGTTATTTGAAATGATGTGTACCCTTTATCAGCTCACAGCTCATATAACAAACAAATCATTGCATCATTGAGCATTTCACTTTTTAAAAAAAATCTTATAAGAAATTACACTGACTGTTTTTTTTTAACTCAGAATGCACACTAGTTTATGTGTTTGGGTTTTGAATAATGGATAATGGGAAATATGTTAAATGACAAGAATGAAATGGATTTCTCTCCTTAAGGTAGCCTTTGGTATCACATTCCTTCAGCAAAGGATGAGGTAGTTTTCATGTTCAGTTAACTTTGAAAACTTAAAGCATCTTAGAAGGAGGGATGGCAAAGGGGAACTAAAACCATTATCTAAAAGTAGGGACAAATTTGTGACCTTTAACTGAGTTGAAAAGCCAAAAACTAGCGCAGAAATGATATGGTAAATTCACATTGTCAACATGGAAATGTTCCTGTAGTTTAAGAACCAAAACCCAACCAAAGTTGTTCCAAAATACCTACATATGCACGTAGGACTCTTTTTAACGGAAGTCAGGAAGAAACTAACCATTGGCTTAAGTTTATCAAAAGAAATGTCCATGAGGCTTTCAGCCGGATGATGTAATATCATCTGAATCTAATCCTGAGGAAATATCAAGCAAACCTAAATATGTTGAACACCCTACTCTGTAAGATAACTAGCCTTTGTTTAAAGAAAACAAAACAAACAAAAACCCAAATCTGACACAAGTATCTTGAAAGACAAAGAAGAACCGGGAGATTGTTCCAGATTGAAAGAGCAGAAACAAAGGACAGGTAAATGTAATATGTGATTCTAAACCCGAATCTTATACTGGAGGGAAAAAACAGTATCAAGGATATCATTGCAAAAATTGGAATGTGGACAGTACCTCGGGGGAAAATGTTTTACAGTGTTGTAGGTTGGGATCTTCAAAAGCAAATGTTGAGGCAAATAGTATATTGAATAGGCAGGCAGAATACTAATTCAGAATCAACACCTGTTGAAGAGTAGCGTGGAGAGAGAAGCCCAAAATGGAGGCAGGCCCCAGCCAGGCCTGGTCAGTTCCGTGGGGGCTCTGGAGCCTCTATAATTGCTCATGCTCAGCCCACATTGGCTCTTGTTCTTTGTTTTGTTTTTTGTTTTTTGTTTTTTTTTTTTTAATTTTAATGTTTATTTTTGAGAGAGAGACAGAGTGCAAGTGGGTGGGGGAGGGTGGCAGAGATAGAGGGAGGCAAAGAATCCGAAGTAGGCTCCAGGCTCTCAGCTGTCAACACAGAGCCCGATGTGAAGCTTGAACCCACAAACGGTGAGATCATTACCCAAACTGAAGTCAGACTCTTAACTGATGAGCCACTCAGGCACCCAGGCTCTTGTTTTTAATCTAGTAAATTGGAGGTTTAGGGGAAATGGCCATGGAGTCATAACAGCCATTGTTAAAGAAACTATTACTAGGAATATCTGATACTGATTTATTCAATGACATTTGAGAAAAAATAAAACATATAGTGAAATATCATGAAGGGGGGTCTGTGAATGTTGCTTTTACTCCTTATTTCCTTTCAACGATTCCCTACCAAGAGAGAAGAACTTTAAGTTTATTTATTTATTTTCAGAGAAAGAGAGAGAGGAGAGAGAGAGAGGGAAAGAGAAAGGTAGCATGCGTGGGGGACGGGTAGAGAGAAAAGAAGAGAGAATCAGAGCCAGAGCCTGACCTGGGGTTGGAACTCAAACTGTTGAGATCATGACCTGAGCCAAAATCAAGAGTTGGATTGCCTAGGGGCGCCTGGGTGGCTTAGTCGGTTAAGCGTCCCACTTTCGCTTAGGTCATGATCTCGCGGTTCGTGGGTTCGAGCCCCGCGTCGGGCTCTGTGCTGACTGCCAGCTCAGAGCCTGGAGCCTGTTTCAGTCTGTGACTCCTTCTCTCTATGACCCTCCCCTGCTCACGCTGTCTCTCTCTCTCCTAGAAATAAATAAAACATTTAAAAAAAAAAAAAGGAGTTGGATTGCC
This sequence comes from Proteles cristata cristata, assembly GCA_017311185.1. Lineage (NCBI taxonomy): Eukaryota > Metazoa > Chordata > Mammalia > Carnivora > Hyaenidae > Proteles > Proteles cristata. Next base: position 126,154 of record JAESUZ010003505.1, read on the forward strand.
TAATGGACTGAGCCACCCAGGTGTCCCACAAGAGATCTTTAAAGAAAATCATACTGTAAATATCTGTTGCTTCTGCTATTTAACTAGCCTGCCTATTTAGAAAAGTGGTATTATTTCTAGCGAACATTTCAGTGTCATTATTTTATAAGAAATGTGAATGCCAGACATTACCATCAGGTCTAACATTATAGCCCTCTCTTAGGGCTTCATTAAGCAAATTTAAAATGAATAGAATTTTCTGTGATTAATAATACCATTTATGAAATTTCTCCAGAAAACATTTGTGGTTTATTATTATTTATAGTGAGGTAAGCAAAAATTGCTTCTTGTTGTGTTATCTGGGTTGCAGTATTCGGATGCAGATAAAAATCGGAAGGCTGTAAATGTAGCCTGTGTGATGTAATTTAACTAAATAAGTAGTCCTTCATATATGCGGTCATATTAGTTATTAACAGATGAGAAAATATAAGGTTGATTCATACCTTGGGAGTATGTCGTAGTTACTCAAATGGTCTTCTTTTTCAATTGCATAATTAGAATTGCATCCATTGATTAAACAAGGTTGTGTCCCATCTCTCTTACTGATAATGTTTTGCACACTGTGTATTTCTATGTTCCTACTTTAATAATGTACCCAGAAACACCCGCTCCCCCAAGATTAGTTAAGAAAGTGTCTCTTAGCTTTTCCTATTTTTAAAACAAAAGTTTTGACTATCATCAGTCCCCACCAGGCAGTGCTACCTCACAGAGGTGGATGGGAGGAGGAGAGACACTTGGTGTTGACACGCTGTGCCCAGTGATTTGTCATGTCCCCATATAAAGCACAGTCTGAGGTGCACTGCTCCTCCATCTCCACAGGCCAGAAGGAGCTGTTAGGAGTATTGTAGGGCCTTGTTTATGGGATTTCGTTTCTGTGGTTATACACAATAGTTAACCTGGTTACGGGTCTCAGATGATATGGATATTTCAAAAAAAGTTAAGGTGATAATATCTTACAAGTCATTGGTACCTTTACCACCCTTTTCTCCCAGGTGAACAGAATCTGGCACGGTGATACCTCTTAGAAGTCATTTCAGAATTCTCACTTGGTTTAAGGGCTTCCATATGATAGTATAACTAGGCTGTTCTCATTTTGATGATAAAAATATTCATCATTTGATCTGCGAGAGTATGTTACATACCCAAAACATAATGACCAAAACTATCCTTATACTAAAGGCGTTACCTTTTGAAAGTCAATGACTAAACACGTAATTACTGGAAGTTTACAATGTATGAGAAAATAAGACGTACCAGGATCCATCTCTTTTCCTCTCTTCACCAGGTGTCCCTGTGATCTGACTTCTGTCTTTCTCTTCAGAGAGGGAAGGAGATCTCATTGGCCTAGCGGTCGAGCAGTCAGGTGTCAAGCCTCATTTGCATCTAGACCTGATTTCTCTGTGGAACAGTAGAGAAAGAAATGCTGGTCTTGTTAGATCAGACAGAAAACATCCTTAAGCCTTTATGTATACATTTGGCTTTGAGTTGTGTCCCTTCTACCACTGGACAATATTAGAACCCAGCAAGTCAACAATAACACATTTTCCAAACTAGGAATTATTCAATATTAAATATCATTATTCTTAAAGATGTAGCACAGTAGATTAGGGCACTAATTTATCTTTCTCTGGGCTCTTTAAGTTTCTGTTCCAGCATAAGGTAAAGCTGTGTGCCCCTGCCTCTTAGTTAATATCCAACTTATAATCCTGTGGACAAATTTCAGGGAAACAGAATACATACACATGCACATTTATCTTCTGAAAACACTTCTTTTTAAAAACCAATAAATGCGGGGCGCCTGGGTTGCTTAGTCTGTTAAGCGTCTGACTTTCGCTTAGGTCATGATCTCGCGGTTCGTGGGTTCAGGCCCCGCATCGGGCTCTGTGCTGACTGCCAGCTCAGAGCCTGGAGCCTGTTTCAGAGTCTGTATCTCCCTCTCTCTCGGACCTTCCCCTGCTCACGCTGTCTGTCTCTCTCCTGGAAATAAATAAAACATAAAAAAAAAATTAAAAACCAATAAATGCATATTTTACCATGTATTTTGGGTTACTCAGTATCCTAAACCAAGAACCTCATCTTTGTTTTTCCTTTGCATAGCCAAGTATAATTATGTTAATATATATTAATTTACATATAATTCTGTTATTTTTCTCTCAAAATAAATTAAAGACTTCCCTTAGAAAAAAGAATCATAAATAAACCTTTTCTCGATATCTTTCTTATTTCTCTTTTAACTCCTTGAGTCCTTATTATTCTTATCAATCATGCTGAAATTTAATTTTTTATATTACTCTTTAAAATAGCATGAGTTAGTTTTGTACGGTGGGAAAAGAAGAATTGGAATTTGGGGTCATATGTACTTACTTTCAAATCCCAAAGCTGCTTGTGATTATCTGGGAAACATTACAAAGCAGATATATCTACTTTCATTCCTGTAGTTCATCATTTATTAAGCAGGGTAAATAGCATCTACCTCTCAGTGTTGATGTGAATTTAAAGTAAGGTACATAAATCATATAGGCCCAGTGCCTGGCAAATAATGGCATTTAGTAAATGGTGACTACAGTAGTTATTGAGGTTTTTATTATGATCACCATGGTTCTCATTATGCAAATAAATGCCCTTTGAGAACTAAGAGTGTCTTATTATTTGGTTTCTGTCTTCTACAACACAATAGTACTACTAGCCACATGCTGAAGAATGAATGGATACATGAATAAAGTATTTTCAGAAACTCTTCATAAATCTAGTTTAGCAAGTGAATAATGGCAAGGTGAATGTCTCATTTTATTTTAAGTGGTTTTTCAGTACCACTCATCATTAGCACCAGGTCCCCTGAGGCAACTTCCTATTGACCAGGACCCTTTTAGCCAAGAGAACTGTATGGCGAGTTTTTGTTTAATGGTACAGTGATATCTTCCTGGGAAGTATGATTGACCAGAATTTTTAAAGAATTCATCAATTACTTAAGTTGTTCTGCGACCAGTTTGATTACACAACACCTACTCATGTAACTAGTATTTTCCAGGACCCAGATAATGCGAGCAGTGTATTCATTACGATTTCTGAGGATTAACGTAATTGAAGCATTGAGAAATGATTGCATTTACCCAGTTACCATACTATCAAAAATAATTGTATTTCTCAACGTATCTTCACATCTCCTTTACCTTTTTTTTTTAAAAATATTTTTATTTATTTCTAGGAGAGCAAGAGAGACAGCGTGAGCAGGGGAGGGTCAGAGAGAGAGGGAGATACAGATTCTGAAATAGGCTCCAGACTCTGAGCTGGCAGTCAGCACAGAGCCCGATGCGGGGCTCGAACCCACGAACTGTGAGATCGTGACCTAAGCGAAAGTCGGCCGCCTAACCAACTAAGCCACCCAGGTGCCCCTCCTTTACCTTTTAAAGTTATTGAAATTTGGCATACCAAAGCGGTAATCATGCTATTCTTAATTGCCAGCACCTGGACCGAATTTTCTGCCTATAGTTCTGAAAATATCTTTAGAAAGTTGCCTTGGAAGGGATTGCAGACTCTCTCAGGTTTTCATCACACTTTCCGTTATGCTACAGTTATTTGGATATATATGAAGTAGGATGGAAACTATGAAGATTTCACGGACGTGCAGTTTCACGTGAGCTTTAACTAGGTTTGCTGGTCAAGGTTCCTGGCACGCAGGCTCTTGAGATGAGCACACAAAAGCTTAGCGCTCGACCTCCACACCTGGGGACAAGGGGAGGGAAGGCAACAGAGATTTGGCAGAGAGAAATGTTGGGCTGTGATGAAGTCAAAACGGGGTCTCAGCTCATTGCACGGGCCTTCTTGGCTGCTTTCCACGCTGCCCTAAATTAGGGATGAGCGGACAAGACCTTGATACTTCGTTGACCAATCATTGGATGCAAGTTGCCTTGGAAAGGTGGATGGGCCCTGGTTAGGCGGGGGGCGGGGCGGGTAAAGCCGGCCTCTTCAGCTGAAAACAGTTTCAGGAGAAAGATGAAAGGCGTGAACATCCCATGGGGCTTGATGTATAAAACCTTCCACGGTGAGCCGCGAGCCCGTGTGGCGCAGTGTGGCGGGCTCCGTGGATCTGCAGGGAGCAAGATTCTTGGGGCCGTGTGAGTACATGAGATGTTGTTTTAAATCTTTTGTTTACAGTGGCTACAGTTTGAGAAAAGGGCTTGAGCATCTTGAAATTTTTAATTAGTATCGTTTCCCAACACTCTCAGCCCTTATAAAATAAATTCTTAAGTATCTGAACCACATGCAGATTCTGTAGATACTGTTGCCCGATTTCTAACTCCTTTTCTCAAGTTATTGTTGTTTGGGTTGCTTTTAAGTTTGGGCACCATTTCTGTCTTGAAACAGCACTTGGTTGAATATTGAATGGGCTCAGTGTTGATTTTTGAAGACAAGGCTGAGATTTTTTTTTTTTTTTTTGATACTACTGCTTTTGTCTCTGCTAGAAAGTGAAGTCATGCTTAAAATTTGCGAATTGTAAGACCCCTTCTTCTTGGTTGTGAAAACACATTAGAGAACAGAAGTGTTCTCTATGTACCATTTATCTCTTCCCTACTGCTATCGAGTAAATCAAAGAGTATTGTTGAAATTTTACATGAGGCCCAATCTCCTAACTTTGAGACACGTGGACTCTTTCATTAATGTTAATAGTCTTAGAAAATTTAGAAAGTTCTTTATAATTGTTCAAGCTTTTGTGCAGCTAGGAAGACCAGCGTGTTCACAAGGCCTGGTGAGCCCTTCTGGCTCAGGGTTCTGGTGCCCGGGGCCTTTGCATCAGCAGTATCTCAGCTTCTGTGCCAGTGAATGCCCGTAACTGTAGTTAAGGGCATCTTTCCACATTAATGGAATTTGTTTTAAGGATCTGGCTTGGTAGAGTAAACTAATAAAACCTAATTTGTGTAATGAAATAGACATAGAGGAGAAAAAAGGACTGTCTTTTCCATATTCGAAGTGACTTCAAAACTTTTTGTAAATGAAACAATTACTGCTTTTTACATTTTTTTGTAGCCCCAAAGCCTTTAAAATTATAAACAGTATTGCAGCTGACTTTATCCTTATCCAAATGGGATATTCATCAGAAGTCTATTAAGATCTGATGAGAGGCTTTTATAATTGAGATCCAAATGTTATGTACAATAACAATTTAAATGCATGTGTTCTTCTCTTGAGAATTGACTTGAAACATAGAAGTCTTATTTTGATTAAAAAGAACATTACTCTGGGTATGAAAAATGTTAGGAGTTCTTTAAACAGACTACGTGATAAGTTGGCTTTGTCTCTGATTTTGACTGCTACTGGGATATTATCATTTTTTTTCTAAGTAGAAATTAATCCAAGGCTATTTGTGCTTCATTAATGTTTTTAGTTTACAGACCAAGGAGGAAGTAATCCAGGAAGCAAGTAGATTTAGCCTTTGAAATCGGTGTTTTCTTGTAGAAACTTAATCTAAACACCTGAAGTCAATTGGTCTTCGTGCCAAATCACCTTTTCTAAAATTTTGCTAACCGTTTTTCTCAGTTTTTGCCCTGAAAAGTGCTATGAGAGGAGGGTAGGGGTGGGGTGGGGTGGGGGGCAAAAAAGCAAAACAAGACAAAAACACCTTCCCTATTAAAATCACCATACGGAGACTTTTGACTCTCTCTATGGATAATAGTGTGAGGTAACATGAAGGGTCAATTTAAGGGTCAGTTGTTAAAAGAAATGAACAAACAAGAAAAGAGACTCGTAGAAAATGAACTTAGGTTGGTAGAGGGGAGGGGGTGGAGGCAGTGTGTAGCCAGATGGGAGAAACAGGGGAAAGGGATTAAAAGGCATAAATCTTCAATTACAAATAGGCATGGGCATAGTAATCACTACATGGTTGTAGATGGTAAGTAGCTATAGGTGGTGAGCCGTGTGTAATGTACACAGATGTCAAATCACTGTTGTACACCTGAAGGTAATATAATGTATGTCAACACTTCAATTTAAAAAGTTGATTGTTAAATTAGACTCAGGGAAATCTGATAATGCCCCAAATCAAGTTGTACTATAATTTTCAATGAAACAGTTGGTAACTAGTAGAAGCAAGGAGAGGTCTGACCCTGCTCATGATTCCTTGATCTAGAAGACAACAAAGGCGGCCAGGTAGGAATTGGGATTGTAGGTAAAATTTGATTTGCCAATACATTGCATCTCCATGTTCTCTGCCTCCCACCCCTATTTTGGGACAGTTCGTGAATCTTTAATCTGCAGCCCATCAACGTAGGTTATGAGTTAGCTAACTTCGTTAACTAACTTTTAAACTCTAGAAATAGAGATATGGCAGATTATATTCAAGAATTAAAAGAAACCTTAAATACTAAATAGTGTGATACACTTTTAATGTTTTATCCTCTTAAACTAGTTGACTGTGAATGCCCTCTGAGTACTGCAGTAGTTCATGAAGGATCTGGGACTTCCACAGACTTTGGTGCTATGATTCTTATAAGTAAATGACATTATCTAAATATAGACTAATTATTTTAGGGTGCAGTGGGGGCAAGAAAGTTTTCACTCCAAAATAAAGTAAAAATGGAAGATAATGCTGTTCTGAAAATACTTGAAATGCCATTTTTCTTGAACCTAAACACAAGTTAATAGGTGATTCTATGCTTATTTACGGTTGAGTTCATGTACTTAGTAGGGGAGCTTTTTCTTTTTCCAAATTTATGAAGTAGCATCTTTATTTGGTAACATTTGTAACTCATTTACTGCAACCTTTATTTCACTTCTTGTAATGTGGCCATCCAACCCAACTATGGAATAAAATTTAATACTGTTAGGTGCAAAAATCCATATTTAAATATAGGTGTATAGGGTTCTATTAGTTGAAGAGAACTAAAAGTCAAGTCTTGAACTCTCTGAGAAGGTTGTAAGGTTAAGGAAGTAGAAATGCTGATTTGGATATTTTAATAACCTGAAAGACATTTTAATAACCCTAAAACAAAATTAATTGGCTGGAAATGAAAATGACCAAACCTGAGACTCCTCTACAAATACTTGGCATCAGTTGATAGGTTATAATGACAATTTGTAGTCTGCCCATGGAAAATCCAGCATTTGGAACTGTGCCCTTAATTATAAACATAAATTAAACCACTGTGGACCCAATACTCAGGAATCTAGTCAAGCAAACAAAACTGAACAAAGGAGATGGACAGCTGGACACATGGACATAATTGAAGATGTCCTGAATGAGCTGATAAGGTCTTTGGTAATTTTTAAGATGTCCATAGCCTTATTCTCTGATGTTGAATAACTAATCAAATCCATGATCATTGGGACTGTGAAGAGTAAAATGATAGCATGCTCCCAATAGCACAACTAGACATCTGTAAACATTTGCGGAGTCAGTGCCCTGTGTTCTTCCTTGAGTCCATATTTCTGGGTTCAAGGTCTAGTTCTTGTACCAGCCATATTAGAACTGTTTCTTCTTTGCTACCTCAACTACAGTATCCATTTCACCTGTGTGGTTGTGAGAATTTATGGACTTGCAAACCCTCTGCCCTTACTTGATCCAATCAGAGGTGCAGCTTTCCCTCTCCATGTGTTGAAAATGGCTGCAACCTAATTTTAGCCTAGACTTTTTGTAAGATTGGCTGAAGTGGAAAGCTTGCTCTTGACCTCTATACCCAGTCTGAGTACAAACGACTTAGAGATGCACAGGGAGTACTGATGGGTATTGATGACTGAACTCAGGTTGAAGGCTGTGTCCGCACTAGGTAATGTATTGGGGGCAGCACCAGGAAGTGTGCTCACAACTGTGGAGAAGAACCACGTGGGAAATACAGTCAGGATACAGGCAGTATTTCATATCTTTAAGTTTTGGAAATACATCTACTTGAAGTCTCAAATATTAGTTTGACCATTTCCTCTACAGTTTCTGGATGTGGAAACAAAAAAATGGAGAAACACAGGTATTTGCACGCGTCTGTACACACACACTTGACTTTGGTTACAGCTAGGTATACGGTATTTCCTTGAGGCAAATGAAAATTTCAAGCAGACATTTCTGCTTGATTTGATTTTGATTTCTCAAAATCGTGCAAAAGATCTCGTTTCAGATTCGCAGAGAAGATGAGGAAGTTCTATGAGTCAATACCCTTTTGTGGCCCAATTTTCCTCATTGTGTAGCTGAGAAAAGCCATTTATTAGTGGTGTTGACCCACAGGGACTATTGCTATTTGCTGGTTTAAAACCTAAGATGAGGGTTTTAAGTTCAGTAAATATTCAAGTGTACTACATGGCTGGATGAATCCAGATGGCCTTAAAACCAGTCTGGACTTGGCATTTTTTTAGGCTACTCATCCTAAGCAAGTTAATATTTGTCTTGTTATTCCTGTCTGTAAAATGGGAATAACGTAATGCCTTGTACAAAGGAAGATAATGACAATCAAATCAATTGATATAAAGGGCTTAATGTCACACAAAGACACCAATTCATAACTGTTCCTGTATAAATATACAGCTTATAAATCCCCTTCCTTAGAAATGCCCATTATTGGAGAGCCAGAATTAGGATATTGTAAGATAATTTGATAATCCAGAACAGTAGAATTGATAAAGTGAGGTGGTAACTTGTACTAATAGTAGCTCTAGGGACCATCTTGGGTCCCTATTTGGTTATTTTCTTCTACAAAGCAAATGGTCTGATGATTGTCACCTATCTGCACTGCATAACACGGAAAACCATATGGACTATGTGTAATATCAAGGTTAAAATAACGGAGTTTTTTTTTTCCTGTGTAACATTATGACTTCATTTTAGTAAAACAAGAGAACCCTGTTGTGTTACTGCAATGAAAGTGTAATTGTAGATTTTTCAAGAATATTGTACCATGTATAAGTGAGTGAATAAAAACAATTACCAGCTAAATGGGCAATTCTGTTACTTCACAATTACATGAGCTTATCGAATAATATATAATGGCCCTACTCTTGAGCTAAATTGAGAAATAATTGGAAGTTTATTAGCAACTCTTAGAGGTAGGCTGTTGGGTTTCCTAACCATGCAAGGTATGGGAAAAGAAATGAGTCACTTAGAAAACATAAGTTATTTAATTCCATAGACTTGTAATTGTAATACCAACTGATGAACCAAAATGGTGAAATGAGGCCTAAATAATGGTATGGCATTGTATCCAGTTAGAATTGTAAGAAATAGAATCTTTTAGCTCTTCAAAAAAAAAAAAAACACCTTTGATAATTGAGCAAAGTGGATGCTTTAGTCCTAGGCATGAAAGTGTGTGTCATAATTTTTTTCATTGATACTCTACGCAAATACTTGGTTTCTGTTAGGGTTTCTCATTACACCCTTGATTGTAGTTACATAGTCCGTGGTATTTGGAAACATGGCAAGGGTTGTGGAAATAGGTGAACAATTCGATAGGACACTTAAGCCGGTGAAATCCATCCCTGTTCAATTTTAAAAGTTGACTTGGGTGTATGTGAAATCCTGCCTGAAACTCCAGTGGACTCTATAGATGTGCCATGAAACGAACTGTGGATATAAGATGCTTAGCTTTGGACTAAAAGCATATGTACATGTGTTTTAAATAAATCGTCGTAACTCTAGTCAATTGAAGGAGTCCTGTCTTTAGTCGAAGCCTCTCTCGGGCCTTTGCCGCCTTCTCCTGAAGTTTCATCTGGGCTTCTCCATCACCATTGGTTTCAGTAAGCTGCTTAGACTGATCTGAGTTAATAAAGCTGAATTCACCCATGATTTGGACAGGACTCGCAGATGTGTAGAGGGGACTCTAATGCAGGAATTGACTGCCAAGAAGAGATGAGAAAGCACATAAGGGAGCATAGAGAAGCCTATCCTGTGTTTCAGCTTGGCCCTCGAACACTTTAGCACTGTAGCACTTGAGCCCCAATAAATGGTAGGAAACTAATTCCAAGAAAAGATCAGTTGTGAAATCGGGAAATTGCGGCTGTGATCCTATCACATGACTTTGTCCTGATGGCTCACATGAGTACGTTTCCAGATGTCTCAGAACCAGCTACAGAGACCCTAGTTGCCCTCTCTGAAATTGGCTTCCTAACTTTGCTTAGAGGCATTGTTTTCCTGGGCCTTGCTCGTGTTTCCCATCTGCCCGCTGCCTTTTCCAGTCACTTGAAGTTGGTTAGTACTGGTCTTTGAGGCGGCCGCTCTGGTCTTGCAACACAGCTCTAGTGCACTTTCCATCCTCTCTGCTTTCAGAGAAAAAATCTCTTTCTGAATCTTACGAAGATAGGAAGCCTGAATAGCCGCCATCCTCTCCCTCAAACTGGTTTCCAGAGAATGCATGGGTATTATTGAAGAAAATAGGAAAGACCTTGTCTTGTGTTCTTCCCCCTCTTGATTATAAACCGTTGATCACTCTAATCAAGTACTCCAGTGAAATCAATTGAACTCAAATACAGGGGATTTAGGAGTAATTTATTAAAAATAATCTAATATTTAGGATACACTTGGGGATAATGAGTGAAATTTAGGTATGGATACAAATGGAGTTGGAGTAAACCAAAGTCAGTTGGTTTGTAGACTGTACTGAGTTCTCTCTCTGAAGTGGTGAAGCCAGATCTGACAAAGACTCTTATGTTACATAGCTATTACTTCAAGTCTGACCGTAGTATTTACGGTTTTAAGATTTGTTGGCCTGCTCAAACCTGGGTCAATGTGGGAAACCCAGCCAAAGGGCCTGGATGCAGGGAGACCTAAAAAAAAAAAAAAAACGAGGGCGATTTATATAGTCGATGTCTAAACTCTACTAGTGAATAAAGCATCAGAAAGTGGAATAAGAAAGCAAGAGATGGACCTTTTCATAGGATGTGGTGTAGGTGGGACACCCAAGAAAGTAGGGCAGCTCTAATCAGACTTACCAGTATCTACAGTGGACAAAGAACAAACCACCTCTGGGCTTTATAAAGGTATTGTCAGATTGTAAAACTGCTTTAAAAAAGAAAAGGTTTACTTCTTTAATAAGTCATTTGGATATTTTCTGTGCACTTGCCCAAATCATTAGTTTATTATGTTACATGTCACAGTATTTGCTTTTGTACTAAAGAAAACCTTAAGAATTGGTTTTACTGAAACTGAATCTCATCCGATACAAGGCAAAAAAGAAAAGCCGTATTTTTTTAATCTTCTCTTAAACTTCCAAACCTTTTGTGTAAAAATGGAAGTTTGATATAAGGCCCAGCAAGCTGACAAACCTTGTTAGGTGCCATTTTCGAAGCACAGTTCTCAAAATTACCTGGTTTAGAACAAAAAAAAAAAAAAGCAAAAGCTCTTCAAATGTTGTCTAGGAAAAGTCAAATCCAGCTTCAAAAATCATGTCCACTCTGTCAACAAGTTTTCTGGGGTTAAAGTAAAAATGTTCAGATATTTTCAATATAGTGAAGTCTATAAAAGATGAGTTAAAAGATTAGATATTATGATAAAGTTGTCAAAGGGCAATATGTATTATCCTGAAATAGATCTTCTATTTGCTGCAACTGCACCCATCATATTTATTTTCTTTAGTTATTTGCTTATCACATTAATTTAGTTATAACTAGGTATACCTGTTATATCTATTGTACTTGATTGTCATATGGTATTAACATTTTTGTTAAATGATGGTTTATAATAAAGACCGGTTGGATTGTTTGCCAATTATATTTCAAATGAAGACCTTTTCCTAAAAGAAAGGAAAGAATAAATTTCAATGTGGTTAAAAGCACCAAAAAGAACTAACATAATGAAAAATAAAATTCCTGAGTGGGGAGACCTGAGGATGTAGTTTTTTAGAAAAAAAAAATGTAAAGTTAATAGACAATTAAGTAGTCATAAAATGTAATTTGAGGTTCTAGGACTTGGAGAGAACAACTCCTACTGGAAAGAAGGGGATAGGTAGTCCCTCTGAAGTCTGGCTACTTGATCAGTTAGTGACTCTCTCTATCTCAGTGTTCTGGAACAGTGGAATATTTCTGCCCGAAAGCCTCCTGAGTAAACAGGTGCTGTGGACCTAGAAAGCAAACCGGGCATCTTTACTAAATGTTCTCAGTTCTCTTCCTTGATCTCCCATTAATGGGCCTCCCTTGTGGACCAACATGTGTGTATACAAAGCAAGAATCATCCTAAGAGTCTCTGGCAAGAGAAGATTTTAAGAGGGGAAGGTGAAGAATAAAAAGAAAAATAGGAATTAGAAATAGGTCGTGATGGGGCACCTGGGTGGCTTAGTCGGTTAAGCGTCCGACTTTCGCTCAGGTCATGATCTCGCGGTTCATGGGTTCGAGCCCCGCGTCGGGCTCTGTGCTGACTGCCAGCTCAGAGCCTGGAGCCTGCTTCAGTCTGTGACTCCCTCTCTCTCTGACCATTCCCTGCTCACGCTGTCTCTCTCCTAGAAATAAATAAAACATTAAAAAAAAAAAATAGGTCGTGATGTTCAAAGGTACAAACACGTGAAAAAAGTAGTTGGGAGTGGTGCATGCAATATAAATAGTGTACTGTGTATTGGAAACTTGCAGAGAGTAGACCTCACAAGTTCTGCCCACATGCCCAGATGAACAGAATGTGAGGTGCCGGATGTGTTAACGTGACTGGGGTTCCTTGCTCACTACCTGCTTGTATCAAGTTGTTGTTGGACACCTTCAAATTCCACAGCATTACCAATTCTAAATCATTAAACCTAAAAAAAAATTATCGATGATGGTAGCAGACACTGTTGGCACCATGATCAGATTTCATGCTTTTCTTGTATGGTTGGAGGCTCCTCTGGAAAGTTTAAAGGAGTGTGTGTGTGTGTGTGTGTGTGTGTCTCAGTAGTTGTGAAATACTCTAGATTCAAGGGTTCTCTTTTTCCCACCAGACTTGTAAATCTGCATGTACACGGTGTACCATTTTGCTGAGAACTTCCTGAGGAGGTCACCATGCAGATGTCTGGAGGTTCTCCTTTGCTTAGCTGACGTGTCCAGTACTGTCTTAAAGATGGTTGCAGCTTAAGCAGCCTCCCTACACGTGCCCCCCACCCCACCTCTAATTCTGGTCAATTGATCCTCTGCTCAGTGACCTCTCTGTGCTTTTCCTGGGATCACTTTCTTCAAATGGAACCTGGAAAGTGCTGTTATGCAGAAAGGCTGGGTGACAGTAGGGACACACTGCACTGCTTCCTTCAAGATGACTTCTGCTACCTCTTTGCCAGATAGGTGCAGATTTGCTTCGTGTATTTTCATTTGTGGAGTTGGTTTTCACAAAAGTCTTAGTCTTGTACCAGTTACTCACTGATACTCAAGGAAAAGTTGATTTTTTTTAAAGTAATTTCTCTGTGCTTTTATAGTCTCCCATTATTGAAATTTAAAAAGAAGATATTCTCAAATTTTTTAAACAGAAAAAATGAACTGCAGTAATCTCTTATTAATCGCCAATGGCTTAATGATAGCTCCTGAATGCTAAGACCATAAAATACTGTTCTTCAAAACCTACAGGGACTACACTTGGAGCCTTGAGTAATGGAATAGCACATAGAATAGTCAATGACTGTTATACACCTGAAAATAATACAACATTGTACACTGAACATAATTTTTTAAAAATGTAATTCTGTTACACAATTTGTGTGGCAATCACTTTGGCTATATCAAAGCTAGCAGGCAGAAGTAATTAAATTAGTGGAAATATCTTTACCTGTTTGCAGTGTTGAAATTTCTCAAAGGGTTTATTGAAGCATTATCTCTGTCCGGGACCTAATGATTTGTCTTCATATTCTGAGCAATTTACCTTTCATCTTGAATCTTGGCTTCCTTGAACTTTTCCTTTTTGTATTTGCTTCAGTTTTATGTAACTTGTGTTAGGTCACGCCATTCCTGTGGATTTTCATTTTCTGGGTTTCCTGTGCTTTCTCTACATTGCTTCCTTACAATTAATATTGATCACTTTTCACCTCTAGTGTATTTATATCTCAAAAGTACATCTCATTGAGCATCTTTCTAATTAGCTCAAGTATTTTCTTCATGCCCTTCCTCATATTCAGGAGCATCTGGCTTAGACCCAGATTTTATACACTTAAAGTCAATTTTACTTAGCATAATTAATACCTTATATTTTAAAACTTCTATCAATTCATTTGAAACGAAATTAAGGTCTTCAAGTTTACCTTTTTGCTTGAGGGTCAACAATACCCATTCTCTTACCTTTTGCTCTTGAAACCATATTCCATCCAGCAGTCCTAGAAATTAAGCTCCTAAAATCTTGATAACGAAATTTAATGTTCAATGTTGACTTAACTACAACAAATACTAGATCTCCAAGCCACTTGACGGCATTTATTCTCCTGAAAGATTTTTCAGGAAGATGGCAACTCTTCTTAACTTCATGATCATTCTTGATCTGTTTCTGGTGCCGCTCAGCTCTTTGGAGTCCCTTGGTTTTTTTTCCTCTTCCTTCCATCTTCTCACCTTAGCATGTGTTTCTTCTCCTCTCCTTTCATCCTTCTAACTACTCCATAAGGAAGCTTTCTGCATGTAAGTAATGTGGAAATGGAGATACAGGTATGTCCTTGGAGTTAAATACTGAGTAAATAGAGTGAAGAAATCATATTCCATTCTGATTCAGGATTCTGTTCTCTTAGCCGTCAGTGTGTATTATCGATAAACTGAAACATGTAATGACTCTGTAAATTGAAAAAAAAAAATCTCTTCAGGATAATGATACTGACAAGTAAAACTGTTTCTAATCTTCACATCCTTATTATAGGTTAAGTAATGTAATGACAAATGTTGCAGCTATAGAAAAATATTGAGGAATTCAGAAAATCTCACTTGACCGTGGATTGATACAAAACCTGAGGCAGTGGTTGAAATTGTCCATAATCTCCTCTTAAGCCAGAAAATACCGTGGTCACTGGAATCTATGCTGGTACCACCAATGGTACTTGAGAAGTCAAAGGAGGGTCAAGTGGGTGGCTCAATCAACTAAACATCTGACTTTGGCTCAGGTCATGATCTCACTGTCAGTGAGTTTGAGCCTCAGGTCTAGCTCTGTGCAGACAGCTCAGAGCCTGGAGATACTCTTTCCCTCTCTCTGCCCCTCCCCTGTGAACACACTCTCTCTCTCTATGAAAACAAGAATAAAAAAGTCAATGGAAATCATGTTAAACAGGATTAAAATTTTTCTTATCCAAATATCCACCGATTCACTTAACCGTTCGCTCATTTACTTGAGAAATCTGAATGCAAATTATTTGCCCAATACTGGATGCAGTGAGAAGGTAACTTTGAATATAATAAAAGCATTCTCTGCTTGCCTGGAACTTTAAATTATAATAGCAAACTTTTTCCATCTATACAGAAGTGAGATTATCTCAATATCATTAGGTCCTTAATATTCTCTGTACTCTTTTCCTAGGAAAGAGAGTATATTCTCATAATACCTTGATTACTCAACATTGTTTTTATCTCTGTACTTTTAGTTCTTAAGGTAGGCTCTTTTTCTGCATATGAAATAGAGTCCCTCTTACAGATCTCTTCTTGGAGATACTCGAGTGGATTCAGCACAAAATAACTGCCTTTAGGGTCTATGTAAGGAGTGTCCTCATAGAAGTTCTGAGCGGTCCTTTAGAAGACTTGGGAACACAAACCTAATGATTAAGAAATCTAAGGACAAAAAAATACACTTAGGTCCATGCACTTCCACATTCTGTTATATTTATTCAAAAAAATGAGTATAATCCTGTACTGAATTGATTCTAAGTTAGGATTGGTCCTGTACAAGTCATAAAACACAATGATTTGCAAAAATCTAAGACCAACAGCTTTGTGCCATAAAGTAAGCTGTTCTGACATGCCAGCCTAAGTGATTTCATTAGAGCAAAAACCTTCAGTGGAACACTATTTAGAATTGGCAGCATAATGAATGTTGGTAG
The DNA here is from genome assembly GCA_017311185.1 of Proteles cristata cristata. Taxonomy (NCBI): domain Eukaryota; kingdom Metazoa; phylum Chordata; class Mammalia; order Carnivora; family Hyaenidae; genus Proteles; species Proteles cristata. Next base: position 142,116 of record JAESUZ010003505.1, read on the forward strand.
TAACAGAATAGACTACCGAGTGAGAAGGTGAGAAGCTTTTTTTTTTTTTTTTTTGGTTGCCTTAAAAGAGACGTAAACAAATTTTTGCCAGTAGTTCAAAAACTTGACTGGAGAGGCTGGTAGTGATATTTTAGGTCTTGGGGCTTATAGTCTCTGTTGGAATTATTCAAGTGTGCCATTGTTGTGGAAAAGCAGCACAAGATGAAAATCTGAAAAGCTGGAGTGTAGGTGTCCTAATGAAATGATGCTCATTTGAGCTGAGGACGGTGCTTTTGGCTCCATGGGTTACACCTAGCTGACCTCCGGACTTGGGGGAAGTGAGTATTTAAAATATGGTGGTAGACAAATTGTTTGGATGTAAGGACCTGGCAGTGTCATAGTTGAAAGATTTAAAGTGAAAAATGTATGGAGAACTAGCTTCCCAAGTGTGAAATTAAAAAGGTGAAATTAGAATCAATGGCAGAATTAGTTTTTAATAATCCTTTGTAAGCACTTCTGTTTATAAAGGGTTTTATTTTGTGCATTATTGATGCAGATTTTGTTTCATCAACATGTATATTTCAATTCAATTATCATTTTTTTTCCAATATGTTGATATTAAATTACAGGTCTTCCCTTCAGGAAAGGAGTAGGTGAATATTTTTATTTGAAATGCATTGAGAAATCGAACTGTGAAGTTAATACTAGTCACATAGTAGACCAGTTGTACCTGTTTTTCTCAGTCCCCTTGTACTTAAGTCTGGAACTCCTACCTGAATTTCACTCTCCCATCAGAAAACACACGTGCTTTCTTTGATTTGAGTTTGTGATACAGTTCTATGTAGAGCTTTTATTTGTAGATATTTATTGAAAAATAGTCATGGTAGACTTCCGTATCTTAATATTCATTTTCTATTATCTAGTGTTTCCATCATGTAAGTCTTAAATTTTCAAAAAAATAATTCTGAGGGAGAGACCTCACAAGCAGGGGAGGGTCAAAGAGAGAGGGAGACACAGGATCTGAAGCAGGCTAGCTGTCAGCACAGAGCCCAATGCGAGGTTTGAACCCACGAACCGTGAGATCATGACCTGAGCCGAGGTTGACGCCTAACCGACTGAGCCACCCCAGTGTCCCCCATCACATAAGTCTTTAGTCATTTGTCTTCCATTCCCACCACTTCTCAACTTTAGATCTTTATCTTTGCCTACTGTTTCTTGTAGCTTCTTCTTGAATTTCTTAATCCCATCTGCTGGTATTTCTCCTTAGAGAACTACATAAATGAAGCCTAAAACCTTTGCCAGACTTAAAAAGATGTCTAGTACTTTGCTAATTTATTTTCCTTTTTTAAACTGCTTCTAGCTTCTTGAACACATGATGAGCTTTTTCCTTGTGTGCCCTGATTCTGAAATCCCCTGCCTTCATGTAGGTCTACTCCAGATAACCAGAATCACTTCCCTTCTCCTTGAAGGATTCATAATAGAGATCTCTGAGAGAAACCAATGCTGATCCTTGCACACTGACGGGCTAGACAGAAAGCCAGGTGTTTGCAGGGAAAGGCTTTGGTGGCTCTCTATTCTTCACTTCACAGGAGAGATTGATGTCCTCTAATGATGAAACTAAAAACCCCCAGGTTACTGGTGCCCTCCATGAAGCATAATTTGTGTCTCGGATCCCTAAGTGCCCCAGTAAGTGCTGTTTCTGAAGCCTTGTAGCATCTAAACATTGGGTTGTGCTTATTAACTTCATATTGCCAAACACAGGTTCACAAACTGTAGATACCTAGGTTATGGTAGAAATTGTGCATTTAACGTTCATGAAAACAGTAGGGATTTGGTTAGCCTATTTCTCTTGGGGGTACACCATTTGCCAGTAGCTGACGAGCCTTAATAATCAACATCCCCTGGGGATGAAGAGAATGATGAGAAAGTGCTGGAAAAAAACTGTCTGTGTGGATCTTGAGTGCCAGTCCAGGAGCCTGGTTGATTTTGCTACACACAGCCTGGTTTAGCCTCCATTCTCCAGTGGGAGTAAACCAATACTTACCAACTGCCTCGTTTGTGGTCCACCTCTGGGAAGAGGTGAATGCATTGCAGAACTTTGAGACTTTCTGCACACGGCAGTACATCTTTTGATGTTGAAAGTGAAAGATAGCTTTTCAACTTGTATATATTCTTACCGAGTTGTGTAATTACAAAGGTTATCCAGTATAAAATGCTAACCTGAAATCTAACTTGAGCAAACCAGTGGATCTAATACATATGGGTATACTTCTTTGGCTGTAGGTGGAAGGCCAGGGTTCTTACGGTCCAGAAGGCCCTCCCTGTGGATGGGGCCAGGAATAAGAGCTCTCGTCATATAGAACCCCAGAGCCTCCAAAGAAAGAGGAAACCTGTAAGTCATCAGAGATCGAAAGGACACATGTACTCTTGTGTGAGGAGGAAGGATCAGTGAAATAGGGAAGCTTGGGTATTAATAACCCTGAACCCTTAGTTTATTGATCCCAGGTGTAATTAGCACATACTGGATTTTTATCACACATATGTAGCTGACTGTACATTTTCAATATATGCAAAGTAGGCAGTCCTTCAGTATTGACTCTTTGTGATGAATCACATCAGGCCCTGATACTATTTGCACCTGGCTGTAGATTTACTCAGATGGAAATTGGGTAACCCTAATGTGCTGATCCTGAGAAGAACCAGTGTAATTTTGTAGAATCAGGCAGCTCTTAACCTGTGAAATGTTAAGACCAGAATAAGGACTTAGGGTCCAACTTAACACACATTTGCTACAAGACTTCTAAATGTTAATCCACGTAGAAAATTGAGCTTGCCTAGTGTTTGCTTGAAGCTTTATTTCTGGTTACTTCTGACACCTTCACCTTTTCCTCACCAACCCAGTTTACCTAGGGAAGATGATAAATGTGTGTGGCATATTTCTGCTGATCTAGGAGCCCCTTGAGAATTGAGGCCCTATTTTAATCTTGGGTACTTAAAAAGACCCTGTTGTTTTAAAGATCTTGGATCCCATCTCTTTATTACAGTTATGCCTGAATAGATTTAAATTAAGCACATTTCTTTAAAAACAAACGGGAAAATAAATGCCATATTTCAAAAATCTCACTTGGTATGTTAGTTGAAGTAGAACTGTATGTCCACTAGTAAAGCCTGAAATGAATTTCAAGGATTCAGAATAAGAACTCCGAAGTGCTGAAGCTTACAGTTCTTCTCTCCTGTGCTCTTTAGGTGTTATCACTTAGATTATCTCTTTGGTTTTCAAAATAGATTTAGAAAGGAAAATGATCAACACAAAGAATAATTCAGTGAATAGTGAGAGAGGAAGCCTTCAAGTAGACAGTAAAACAACCCCAAAATTAGGGGAGCTATTGATGCCCACACATCTACAGATTGAAACCAATGAAAACGAGATGAAATGAAAGGCAGAGGGGACATGCTGTGTCTGAAAATTGCCAGTGGTTGAGATAGTCTAAAGGATGCTCTCAGGGGAGAGAGGTAAAAGACAAATAACACTAATAATAATAATGATTTAAAAAACAGTGACCATTAGCTTGGATCTCCCAGAGACGAAGTACATGATGAAAGCAGCAAGTCCAAAGTCAGACCTGGAGTTGGTGTAATTGAAGAGCTTGCAAGGAACTTGGGAGCACAGTGGTGATTATAAACTCAGGCATCATGATTGCTAATTTCTTTTTTTTAATTTTTAATGTTTTATTTCTGAGAAAGACCACGTGAGCAAGGGAGGGGCAGAGAAAGGGAGACACAGAATCCGAAGCAGGCTCCAGGATCTGAGCTAGCTGTCAGCACAGAGCCTGACGTTGGAATTAAACCCATGAACCCTGAGATCATGATCTGAGCTGAAGTCGGGCGCTTAACTGACTGAGCCACCCAGGTGACCCCATGATTGCTAATTTCTATTGAGGTATCATTATGTTCCTGTTGAAAAACTGTTACCATTTCACTGTTGAAAGTGGATTTCATGTCTGGTTATCCTAAACAGGGATAGATTTTTCTTGGAAAACCTTTCTGTCAGGCAGAATGTCAGTTGTACAGCCACTAAATTCTCTAAAAATGTGAATAAGGACTGAATCTGTGCCTATTACATTAGGAGGAGATTACGAGAAGCAGAATGTTCCTCACCTTCTCAATGAAGGACCTGTTTTGTGTGGGTGATGCCTGAGGCACATACTTGAATGGCAGATGGTTTGCTACTGTATTTACTAAGTTATTTATTGCTGAGTGGTATGCACTAACGAAAGGCAGATGCTGAGTAGTTCAAGATAATAAAAATGATTTTTAGAACCTGTGTAAAAGAAGAGTTGAAATAATGCACCAAGTCATGGAGAGAAGCTTTAGGGGGCATATACAAATGTCTTGTGGGGAAGTTGATTGAGTTTCTGCTGTGTGGATAAAGGAGTCTTTTTCTTTGCCGCATGAAGCATTTTTTGATGAAAAATACCTGTATCTAGTTCATGTTTGCTAAGATGGGCTTGCTCTAGGTATGGCTGCAAAGTGGGCACAGTGGAGAGGCTTGAACCAGCACAACTGGGTTGTAGAGAAACCGCTAACTTAGCCTTTTTGTGTGGCAAACCCATAATGTGACAGTCTTCGGACAGACATGGTAGGGGAGTTACATAGAAACGGTGCAAGAAAGAACGACTTCCTAAGAAGGCACATTATAAACTACTGTAAGACCAAGGAACTACTGCAATATTCCAGTCACCCAGGATTGGGAGCATGCAGTACAGGTGAAGATGTGGACAGACTCAGGAGGTAGAGGTAGTATGATCAAGAGCTCAGTGGCTACCTGCCTCCCTGAAGAAAAGGAAAAAGGTGAAACCACGATGGATTGGAGCTCTTTGTAGGGAGGCTGGTAAACAAACTGATTCTAAAACTCTACCTGAAGTATGCTGTCTCTTGGTTTTTAAAACCATATGCTGTGGAAATCTGGAATAAGATTACTTAAAGTAGCCACGACCTTTCATTCCGTGAGAAAGTGATGAAAAGCACGAGTGTGTGTGTGTCCCCAGTATGAAGAATGACCATATTTAACTTCTAACAAGGGTTCACACTTGTATGGAAGCTGCAAGGATGCTGAAGCCTGTGGCACCATCATGCACTGAACGCCAGCAGTTTATTTCAAGGAGAACAAACCAACATATGTGACAAGTAACCAAAAGTCATTTATATTCTTGGATTTATTCTAGTGGGTTAGTACCTAGTGGCTCAAACTCTTGTCTTCCATACTGAAGCAAGAGTATTTTCTTTTTAATGGTCATTTTCGAGAGAGTGTGTGAGCAAGCAGGGAAAGGGCAGAGAGAATCCAAAGTAGGTTCCTCACTGTCATGCACAGAGCCCGACATGGGGCTTCACCTCCAGAACCGTAAGAAGGTGACCTAAGGCAAAGTCAGACCCTTACCCCGCTGAGCCAGTGAGGTTCCGCTAGAGTAACTGATACCAAATTAATATTCTTGTGATCAGTGGTTGAAACTGTACCATGTTCTACAGAAAAGCCAGTGTTTCTAAGCAGGGTTTTGCCCCCAAATCCATACCGGTGCCTTTTTAAGCATTTCTCACTATCCAATGAATGCAGGCGCTGGCCTGTATTGCTTTTTGTTACTGGAATAACACACATGAACTATTGGCTCTTACAAATAGGGTCTTCCTGATTTTCCTTATCCACTGAATGGAAGACCATGGAATAGAAAGTGCTTCTTCCCAGAGAACAAATTCTGAAGCTCCAGTGTAGGTTAGATGCTGGTCATCAGTGCCCAGAGAGCACTCCAGATGTGCTTTCCCCGAAGCAGATTGTTTTAATACATTCTATTACATGCTAACGTTTACTTCAGCCATAAAACATTTTTTGAGATGAAGAACTATGCCTTTCATCTCTCTGGACTCGTGAGACCGTTACTGCACCATACTGAGTAGGAAGTCCATACGTGCTTGTGGAAGTGAAGTTGAGTCATTAGGAAAAGCAGAGAATTTAGTTGATCTTATTACCTATTCTTGGCTTCTGCTAGCATGTTTAATTGCCTATACCACATAGTCACTTGGCAGTAAAGAACACTTTCACTAGAGGATTATAATATACTGTAGTTTCACTTGGTGATATTACTGAAGTCTTGATGAAACAGTCCTTTATTTTTTTTTTTTTCCATTATGTGCCAATTCTGGTAGTTGGGGTTCAGAAACAGCCTTCAGAACTACCTCACCATCCTTATTTATTGCTGGGATCTTACTTTAGGCCCTACTTGCAAAGCCATGTAGTAGCCCTTTTTTTAAAATTTTTTTTATTTTTATTACTTACCCTGTCTTGTCGTGGAAATTGTAGACATAGCTGGTCTCAGAAGGTACAGACCAATATTTCTGTTGCCTGAGGCAACATTCCAAACACTTACTTAAGAATTCAGTGTTCTCTTATGAACTGCTGGAGCCCGCCACCCCCCACCCCCAACACACACATGGCTTACATATCCTGCTTCTTTTATAGTGGTTTCAACCACAGAAATCTTTGAGCACTTGGTATACTCATCACTGTTTCTTTGTTTTACTTTTCATGGATTGTCTTGTTTCTGCTCTCATTGTCAAGATGTTTCCCATCCCTCACACCACAGTTAATAGGTCACTTCCATACAGCTCTCAATTAACCTCTTTCACTACCAAATAATTCCTACTATAGCTGATATTTCTGTAACTCATTTTTTTCTGAGTAGGAAACGATATATTTAAATTTGAGTTTATTGGGTATCCTCACTAGTATTACTTTAAAAGTCCATGTTTAAGGTAAGAATCTTTGACTTGTAAGGGGTCATACAATCTAAATGTTTCAGCTAAAGAATTGGGATACAGGAAACTTTTTTTTAATGTTTTTTTTTTTTTTATTTTTAGCTTTTCTTTTTTTATTTTATTTTATTTTTATTTCTAGGAGAGAGAGAGAGAGACAGCATGAGCAGGGGAAGGTCAGAGAGAGAGGGAGATACAGACCCTGAAATAGGCTCCAGGCTCTGAGCTGGCAGTCAGCACAGAGCCCGACGCGGGGCTTGAACCCACGAACCCACGAGATCATGACCTAAGTGAAAGTCGGGCGCTTAATTGACTAAGCCACCCAGGCGCCCCTAGTTTTTATTTCTGAGAGAGAGAGAGACAGCATGAGCAGGGGAGGGTCAGAGAGAGGGAGACACAGAATCTGAAGCAGGCTCTAGGCTCTCAGCTAGCTGCCAGCACAGAGCCCAACGCGGGCTTGAACCCACGAAATGTGAGATCATGACCTGAGCTGAAGTCAGACACTTAATCGACTGAGCCACCCAGGTGTCCCAGAAAACGATTTCTGAAAGTGATCAAAATTTGAGGATAAAGCTGGATAGTTCATCAATATATTTATCTTTCCATGGTAACTCTTAATATATGCCCTAACAGTTTCAGGTACCAGAAGCTCTATACGAGCACCACAAAGTTGGAATTCCCTATCTGCATCTCCAGAATGGTGACCAGTAGCCATATATGTGCTTTTTAGTACATGACGTGTCTAGTAAAGCCAAGGAATGAAATGTTAAATTTCAGAATTTAAACTTGTGTAACGACCTGGAGCTATTGGCTGTTTATTCAACAGTGAAGTACACTAAATGAGCACTTTTTTTTTAATGGTAGGTTTCCCCTTGAGAAATGTCATGTGCAACCCCGAAACTGTTATGGTCAAGAAGGAAGAAATACCATTATGGTCTTCTTTTGATTTTAAAGGACCTTGTTCTCAATGCAGAAACGGGATATTAGTCACTGAATAATGATACTGGACTCTTTACCCAGAACAAGCAGTAACTTAGATAGATTGAGTTGCAACTAGTCAGTTGTAGACTGTATAAAAGGTAACTAAGAGAGTGATCCAGCCCTTATCACTGGAAGAATGCTCTTCAACGAGAAATTGTTCAAAAGAAAGGAAGCTGGGATTTTGTAGAGACAGGTATATAAGGGAGGCATGAGGGATTGAATTGAGTCTTAAAATGAAGAATCGATGTGTGAATAGGAGAACATAGAAGCAGGGTGGTCCTTAGCTGAGTCATTTCTCTGAACACACAAAGAAGTTTTGCACCCATTCATTCACCCATCATTGACTGATGCTCGCTATTCCTATTTCCTCCCTTTTTTTAAAAATATTTTTATTTATTTTTAGGAGAGAGACAGACAGACACAGCGTGAGCAGGGGAGGGTCAGAGACAGAGGGAGATACAGACTCTGAAATAGGCCCCAGGCTCTGAGCTGGCAGTCAGCACAGAGCCCGACGCGGGGCTCAAACCCACGAACTGCGAGATCATGACCTAAGCGAAAGTTGGACGCTTAACCGACAGAGCCACCCAGGCGCCCCCCTATTTCCTCACTTCTGTTCAAAGGTCTGGAAAGTCCAGACGTAAAACTTTTGCTTTATTTTCCTACCACATTTCCATTAGTTCTGTTGGCCTAGGAAAAGTTGATTAAGGATTCTTTAAATAATTGTTCTAGCATTTAGAATCAAACTCTGAAACCTTTATTCAACGTCGGTTTTATACTGGGCAAGTTGTAATTGAATATAATGTTTTTTCCGGTCAATGAAAGCCTGTTAGAAGCAAGGAGACTAAGGCTATAGTTGAAGTGATTGACTCCTTTTAGATCTGGACCTTCTATGCCCATGCATTTAGTTACTAGTAATGACCGTATTACAAAACTGAAATCTCCTGACATAATTTAATTGAAATTATTGAATTTCATTACATAATTGAAATTAAGGTTGGACATCATTTTATGTAACCATTCTAAAGTATCTGAAGACTCTTGCACTTTATGTATGGTCACCTCAAATTTTGAGGTCTTGTTGGAAGCCAACAGATACTGTTGTTGGAACATTTCACCACACCCTCTGTGTACATGATATCTCTAAAAACAAAGATGAATACCATGTTAGGCTCTCTTCCTGAATGGCACACACACAGTTCTGTCTAAAACAAATCAATGCAACCATATACACACCGGTGGGAAGATGCTGGTACTTCTGGAAATCTCAGGACTTGGATTCTGCTTACTCTGTTGCACATGATAATACAGCAGTAAGAAGAGATCCCAGATCTCTTGGCCTGTACCCTTCCCACTGCAGTTGGAACAACTTCAGCCCAGCCCACGTGTCCAAATTCTCTGTTCCTGCTCTCCAAATAGATGCTGTGGGGCCACTACTCAGACATAGGAATGAAGACTCCAGGAACAGTTTATAGGAGGCTGTAGAAACTGCTTCATTGATACTGAGGGATTATGGTCTTGCAGTAAAGATGTAGTAGGCTCTGGATGGCCACATCTTACTTGCCTTAGGAATCCCTTACACGTTGGGGATGGATATGGCTTAAGTAAAGACCAAGTTCCTCCAAAGGGCAGAGCCCAAAGTAGGGCTACCTCTTGGTTAGTCTAACTTGGATGAAACCGTGTAACCTCTCTGCTATCTAGAAGCAATAGGAGGGATTCTGTCGGAGGGGCTGAGTCTGAAGACCTAAAGACCAAGGAACTACTGGAATACTCCAGTCAGCCAGGGTTGGGAGAATGGCAATACAGATGAAGATGTGGACAGACTTAAGCCGTAGAGATAGTATGATCAAGAGAGCTCAATGGCTAACTGCACCCCTAAAGGAAAGGAACAAGGTGAAACCAGGATAGGTTGGAGCTCTGTAGGGAGGCTGGTCAACAGACAAACTAATTCTAGAACTCTACCTGAAGTATGCTGTATCTTGGTTTTTAAAGCCGTGTGCAGTGGAAATCTGGAACAAGATTGCTTGAAGAAAATGAAGCTGGAAAAGTATAAAATAAAAAGAAATGACATTTTTCAAGCATTATTGTTTTCTAATTTTTTAAATGTTTTATTTATTTCTGAAAGAGAGAGAGGGAGAGACAGAGTGAACAGGGGAGGGTCAGAGAGCGAGGGAGTCACAGACTGAAACAGGTTCCAGGCTCTGAGCTGGCAGTCAGCACAGAGCCCGACGCGGGGCTCCAACCCACGAACCGTGAGATCATGACCTAAGCGAAAGCCGGATGCTTAACCGACTAAGCCACCCAGGCGCCCCACTTATTAAAGTAATATATAGATGGAAGGTCCAGGTATTTATCCTTCCAGGTAAGTATTCTTGAAAGACCTAATTATAGGACGTAGTGTGGTATAGTTGTACATCTCATCCAAACCTAAGCTTTTGGGCTCACTCAAAATCCTACTAGTTAAAAGTAATGAGATTAAACCACTCATTGGATTAAATCACCTGTGCATGGACTTGAGCCCTTAGCATTGATGAAAGTCTTTGAAGTTGCAATACCTTTGGTCTAACCAGAACTCTGTGAAATAGAAAGGACTCTTGTTTAAACCAAATCTATGATAATAACCACTGAAATGGAAAGCAATTGTTTAATTTCTTACATAAATTTAATTATACCAGTTGAGATTTGTCATAAATATTACTCTAACAAAAGACAATTATTTGAATGACATTGCCTCTAATAAAGCTACACAAACAGGCTTAAACTAATTAGGAACTAAAATGCATATGCTGTGAACTTAATACTAGACTGCAGTTACAATATTGTATTGTGTAACTTGATAGAGTTTATTATTGCTGCCCTCATTACAATAAACCCTCCTTATAGCACTTAAAATGTTGGACTCCTACAGACAATATTATAATGAGGGTATGATGCATTTTGATGGAGTTACCACAAGGGAGAAATTTAATTTAATTAAACTGGTCTTCATTAAAGTATTGCATTCAAGTGAAGTAATTATATGGCACATACAGTATAGAAGAAATCCTGCTGTTTTAAGAGAGCAGTCATGATAGACTAGCCATGATTTCATTATAGTGCTTTTTTTCAATTAGTCTGGGACATAGACATAATGATAAAGCAGACACATGAACATTATTTCATATTCAGGTTTTTAAAATAATCTCTTAAACCTAGAAGTGCATATGGGATTTCTACACATGACCATATATGCACAACACATAGGTACTTTCATATAAACAAAAACCTTAATATGTGCAAAACTGAAAGTAGTGGATGTTAATGTTTATGTTCCCTTAGCATACATGGATATATGCCAGTATCACAAATACAGTTTTTAGAGACATGTCTGCTATATATAAAGCAGTCGTAAATCAACATATAGGTAATCAATTTATTCCTAGAATGTCAGAATATGAGGAACGTATGGTGTGTGGATGGGCACACTCACAATGTGAAATTGTGGAATAATAACTAAAATAATTAGGGGATTCTGCTGACAACTCCCCAAGTTAATATTTCATATGTAGACAAGGAAACCAGAATTTAGATGTTAGTTGGCATTAGGAAGAAAACTTGAATTACTACTGCCAGTTTCAGATTCTTAAAATCAATCAAACCTGTGAATTATCATTCTAAATGAATCCATTAGTTAATCTAGGTGCCTAACTGGGTTTATATATCGAAAGTGGCAGAATATGAGATTGTGTTTCACTTCATCACTTGGCTTGGTTATCCAGGATTCTGTGTTTCTGCAGCCACCCTAGTGAAAACATCTTAGAGTCGCCTTCCCTGGATCTTGCCCCATGTCGGTTTTTTGAATGATGTCCGTATTCATTCACTAATGAGAGAAATGAGCTGAGTTCAGAACCTAGCTGAGTTAAGCTAGGTTACACTAGTTGGAAAGATTTTTTTTTTTCTTCAAGACTGAAGAAAGGTGTGTTGACCCATTCTAGACAGGCACAAGTTTCTCAGGGGGTATTCTGCTTAGCTCACCTTCATGCGCTACATTTGTACTGTTGGTTGCCAAACACATTTTTGTAAAACTAGGATCCACGTCTTATTTCTATGACCCTTTTTAACCTTTTCTCGTACATCCATGTTAAAGCAAACTGTCGTTAAATCTATTATCCTATTTTCCTTCTGGAGTTTTTCTGTTTATAACATTATCTAGTAAACAAAACCAGAATCTTGTTGATTCAGTTGTGCTAACACAGTCTATCGCATGGCCATTGGAATGCATGTCAAAGGGGGGCATGAATCTGGATGCCCCTCTATACCTGGAGATTGGACTTGCTCCATGTACATTTCCTTTCCAACTAATGATGTCTCATTTTAGGCTTCTGGTACTTAATATCCGGTCTGCTGGCAGCACCAGCTTTGTGGGGGTTTAACTGGTATCCTAGCATAGGGATTCATGCACAGAGAGGCCATGCACTTGTGTCTGGTCCTATGAGGTCATGTCCAAAATTCATGATGTCTGAATTGTTTCATAAGCGAAAGTCAAGAGTTAATGGAACATAGCCTGAGGGAAAAATCAGCACTTGTCAAAAGGGAGACTGAAGAAAAAAAAACAGATGGGAGTATATTCAGCATTTTTTTTCTGCCTCTTACAAAAAAGAAGGGGAGGTTCTTTTTCTTACTGTACTGAGCCCGTTACATACTCTCCTCTGATTGTAAGTTTATTTCCTTTCCCTCACTTTGGCTTCTCTGTTCTTGAGTCCATGTTGACACAGTATGCACCCTACCCTCTTAGCACTCTGCATGCCTGCCAGTACCCACCTGCCCAGCAGTGGGGGACCTGCATTCCCCCGGGTACAGCAGGTGATTGTATTTTCTCAAATCTGCTTCACTCTTTCTCTCCCTCCCACGCCCTCCCCACTTCGCTTTGGTTATCATACTTGTGTATCAAGATTATCATTTTCATAGATGCTGCTTCTAACAGTGGAAATCCCCTTGACCCTACAGTTTTTCACTAAAACCTCTGTGTCCTCAAGAGTATTTCCAGTGGCCCTCAGGTAATTGGCTTCTCTTTTGCTTGCCTTCTGTGACATTTCAGTGCTTTTTCACTTGGGTGTATACTTACAAGCAGAATACATATTCATGATTGGCATATGCCCAGTTCTGTACTAATGTCTTGAATGCACTGGAAGTGTGCTGTAATTTCTTTGGCCTTGTGTTGCATCTTCATTAATAGTAGAGAGAATTTCATCTGGCCATGTGTAGCAACATGGATGGACCTTGAGGGTGTTATGCTGAGCGAAATAAGTCAGGCAGAGAAAGACAAATATCATATGTGTGCACGTATAGGAGGATTAGGAGGAGCTTAACAGAGGACCAAGGGGGAGAAGAAGGGCGGAAATGGTGGGGGAAATGGGGAGAGGCAAACCATGAGAGACTCTTGAATGCTGACAAAAACTGAGGACTGGTGGATGTGGGGGGGAGGAGGGGTGGGCATGGAGGAGGGCACTTGTGGGGATGAGCACTGGGTGTTATGTGGAAACTAATTTGACAATAAACTATTTGTAAAAAAAAATAAATAAATAAATAAAAAAATAAAATGTAAAAAAAAATAAAAAAAAATAAAAATTCAAAAAAAAAAAAGAGAATTTCATTGCCAAGAAACTGGGGTCCAACCTTCATGTTTAGGTCTAGAACTGGGTACTCTTGGTAAAAGGACAAAGGAATAGTTGGCTTTTGAATAGGAAACCCCAGTTTCACTTAATTGCAGTAAAAAAAAAAAAAGCTATGTGGATTATTAAAGATGTCAAGATAAAATCTAATCAACTCCCTCCCTTTGAATAGGTAGGGAGGTGCCTGGGTGACTCAGTTAAACGTCCGACTTGGGCCCAGGTCATGATCTCCCCGCTTGTGGGTTTGAGCCCCACATCAGGCTCTGTGCTGTCAGTCTGGAGCCTGCTTCGGATTCTGTGTCTCCCCCTCTCTCTGCCCCTGCTATGCTCCTGCTTTCTGTTTGTCAACAATAAATAAATGTTAAAAAAAACATAGGTACTTGTTTTCAAGATGATGCTTGGGAAGACTTGGATATAAAAAATGTTTTGGTGTAAATGTTCCTACTTATCTATATGTGAGAGAATTGGTTTTGATGAATGCTCAAAATAATATTTACAAACTTTAAGATTTACTGAGTAACTAGGTTCAGGATATTTTGAGTATGAGGAAAATAGTGGCAGAGCTATGTTGCTAATACAACTATAGCTGTTAGTTAGAAAATAACCTTAGATTCTGGGTGTTGATAAGGTTAAGAAACACAAAGAAATTTGAGTTTGAAAAGGTATTTCTCTATATTTTCACCAAGCCCTGGTAGAAATGTCTATTTTATCACTTAAGTTCTCTATCCGTTTATTTTACTTTCTCATTTGTGGTATAAACATCTATTTGAGGAGTTTAGAAAGTGGGCCTTTTAAATTTTCTTGATGCTTTTATATGTATGACCATTAGGTTCTGAGGCAAGCGGAGTACACACAGTATCATTTTTTTTCCTTTGTACATACTCCAAGACCTTTCCTCTAGCAGCACACATTCCACAGGAGGCTTAAAAGCTTTTGTATTTTCTAAAATGTTGTTCACTGCTCAATTTCTTAAAAGTGAGAAATAAAAATCAAAATAAAAGGTATTTCTGTTCACTACACATGTTTCTGTCTTCCCATCGTTTTGGCATACAGTAAAATGTTTGATAATATAGTGCAGATGTTTCTAATGAAAACTAAAAAAGCAGGTTGGATTTGCAGAGGAATACGTAGGATGATCCGGACACTGATGGTAATTGACGGTTCTGTGATACAGTAATTTCTAGTTTTACAAATGGCTTTAAGCAGCAGGGTATCATTTCAATCTCTTAAAATTGTTGCGCGCGCGTGTGTGTGTGTGTGTGTGTGTGTGTGTGTGTAAAATCGGTGTTCCCCTTTCTTGGGGAGGAGGATGTTGAGATTCAAGGTTACTTGGCTTGCTCAAAATTAAAGAAATGGAAGGGCTAAAATTCCAAGCTAGATCTTCTGATACAGTCCGGTTCTCCTTAAATACTGCCCTTGGCTAATAATTCTTACAGGCCTTTTCTTCCCTTTCCTTTGTCTTTGAATTTATCAAGCTTTCAGGAAATGCTTCCACAATGATGGGAATAAAATTCGATGGTAAAACCTCTAGGTAAGCTTTACAGATACCATCTCCTTTGCAGATAATGAATACAGATTTCTCCTTTAGGATTTTCCCAGGAGGATATTTAAAAGACGCTTTCGAATACTATAAATTTAGTTAAGACTGAAAATGCCTTATATGATACAATGAAAGTCCTAGGTGCTTGCATGTACATCATTAAGAATGTTTTTTTTCTACTTTGCCAATATTCATACCGGGGTATATTCACTGGATGTAATGTCTAATCCCTAATCTCCTCTATAAAATGAAGGTACTACCTACAACAAAGGATAAATGCAATTGTGTATATAAAATCGCACTATTTGACAGGTAACATTCGACAAATCCTGTCTTAAGAATATATTAAAGGTCACAGGTAATGGCAGAATGAAAGTCAAGTTCCAATAAAAACCTTAGAGGAGAATTCAAACTGCTATTCTTGAAGTCCCCACATGGGGCTTTGCACTTCCGTCATTTCTCCGCCCCTTCTCTCCCCAGTACTCCAGACACTGGGCCACACTCCTGTTCTTTCTCTCTTTCTGTCCTTTCATATTTTTTTTCCTTCCGCCTCTTGTCATGACGTGCAAGAAACAGTGATCTAGAGAAGCAATTCCTTACAATAAAGAAAAACGAAGACTGTTAGGTTTAGCTGTACGTACAGTACAATTAGTTCCATCAACTGTGTGTGCTGAGGAAAGTGCATCAGGCAGGGCACGGTTTTTTGTTTTTTTTTTGTTTTTGTTTTTTCTGAACTTTCATCTTTGTCTCAAATTGAACACAACAGCTTGGATGTGTTTTCTTGATGCATGAAGTATGGTTCAGAGTTCAGACACATTCCCATGATCCGAGCCAAATGATAACACCCCACAAATCTAGGGGAGAGGGAAAAGCAAAGGAATAAGAATATGTCATGGACTTCCAATTAAGAGTGCATAAGTAAAGGTGGTTCACTCCCAACTAAAATTGAGGTGGTAACTTGGTCCATGTAATAATGTTGGAACATTCCTCTACCTTCTGAATCAACAAAGTCTTAATGCGATGCTTGGGGACAGTTACCCTAGGGTAGTTTACCATTATACATTAACTTCTATGAAATACAGGATTAAACCAACCCTATAACCGTTCTTTAGGATTTTTCTGAAACCCCTCTCTTAAATGACTATCCCGGGACTGTGCAGTTAGGAACTATAGGTCTAACACACACCAGGAAAAAAAAGAACCCTTTTCATTTCTAGTGTAATGTTCCTAAAGGTGCATTGATTAGAAATCCTATCTATGTGAAGAGAAGGAAACTAAATGGTTTAGACACGAATCCCACCTAGAGTAAATATCTCTACTATGCTAATATTCTCCACTATAGCTTTGAGGATTGACAAGGAAAACCTATTGACTAATATGTTGCTGCTTGTTTTCTCCTTCAGGTATAAAAAATACTAAAACAGTAAAAAGATAACTGAAAATAGAGGTTTCTCTTTATCTTTGTTCATTGTCTGAAATGTATGTGGTTTAAAAAATGCATTCAAATCAGCTTAACATAAATGTAAATTAAAGATCAGACTCCATCTAAATTATACACAATTCATTTCTGATTATGTGAAGCAAAGGACTCAAAAGCTTATACTCGTGGGGAATTAGTTTATTCTGTGAGAAAGGATGCTCTTTCATGCACTGTTTAATCTTTCATCAAATTACTGCTCCTAAATCTTAAGGTACTCTTTACAGTACATACCAAATTCAGTAGGATCTAGGATTCTGTGTCCAGTTTTTTGGTGAGATTTATATCAAGTTACTTCACACTCAAAATTTTCATATTCTGTATTCATACTAATGAATATTTTTGCAGGAATGAAAGAATTTTTTGCATCCAATTGCTGATCTATGTTTACTTCTTGAAAGTATTAACTTGCACAAAATGCCGTTCATTCTTAACTTACCTAATTAACTGTTTCTTCATTCTTTTGTCAGTAAGTATATACACTGACACTTGACCTTGTTAAATATCTGAAAAACATTAAACATCCAGGTGGGGATTCCTGTAATGATCAGGATCTTGTCAATATACTCTTAAGAGAAATTATGCACACCTGTCAAATGACATTTTTTTTTTTTGTCCGTAGCAATGCTAAGAGTGATAAGAGTTTCCTTTATACTGGTCTGAAAACACTTAAAAGACAGGAAGGGCACCTGAGTGACTCCATCGGTTAAGCGTCTGACTTTGGCTCAAGCCACGATCTCACGGTTCATGGGTTGAGCCCCACATTGGGCTCTGTGCTGACTTCCAGTTCAGAGCCTAAAACCTGTTTTGGATTCTGTGTCTCCTTCTCTGTCTCTCCTGAGTTCACACTCTGTCTCTCAAAGAAATAAAAAAAATTTTAAAAAAAGACAGGGGATTTCAAATGCAGTACTGTGAGTGAAATGGGGTCCATATCCTTCAGTATATTTGGTGGTAACGTCCATTTCTGAATAATTGTATTTGAAAGAAAAGTAATCTCAGCTAGGTTTGCCTAGGTCATCTTTTCTGTCCCTCTTGATAATATTAATTGCTGTAGTAGGAACCCTGAAAATAGAAACCTTAAGGTTTCTTGTTTCTGGAGTCTGACTTGAAAATAACTGCACTGCTACGTGTGTTTGTCTAAAAATGTAAAGTAGCATGTCTTCCAGTACCAGCAAGTAAGTTTTTACGCCTTGTAGAGCAAGAACAACTTGTAAAGTTAGCCACTTCCTAGAACCTGTGAGGAAAGAGCTGCTAGTTGTTCAACAGAATCCTGTCTTACAAATACAAGGTCCCAAATTTCATGTGTCTATAATTGATTGTATGGGCTAGCATATTCTTTTTCTGAGTCCTAGGCACTGAAAAGAATGGGTTGGACTTTGTTTTGTTTTGAACAAACTCCATCTAAATGGACCATTAAAGCAAGTAATTAAGACTACAGATGTCTTAGCATATCATTCAAAGGCGAATTTTCCACAACATCTAACATCTGGCTGTTTTGTGGCTCTGATTGTTCGTAGCTGCTATAGTTAAATCTGCAGTCCTAGTGAAGGACCAAGAATTATTCAAGGCTTGGCTCCGATTGATGTGTCTTCATCCATTCCATTGTTTTCTCTCTCTTCTTTCTGGGTATTTGAGTTGCTTCTTGCTGCACTTCTCCATCTGCCTCTGAGTTTGCTGTCCGACTTAGAGGGCTCTGAGCTTGTTGCTTCAATTAACTTCCCAATGGACCCCCGCCAGCTCCCATTGTTTCCTGCTGAGGCTCCTCATTTTCCTGCTGCTTTGGACCACTGTGTTTTGCTCCCCCCGACCTCCACACTCTGTTTATCAAGTAGTGCCCTGGTTGAACTGTTGTTTGGAGCACTGTGGATTTCCTGCTGATTTTATCACTAATTCCCTACTGACTTTTGTTACTCGGTTATTTCATTTTCTACCCAATTCTGTCATCAGGATGTTGCCATTATTTTGTAAGAAGCAGTGTTAGAGCAATTTTCCCAAAAGTTGTTAATCTAGAATCTACTTAGTTGGTTTCTCTATTCGAAATGATAAGGTGAACTGGAATCCCCACTGTGTCTACTGGGAAAAAAGACCCTTCTATTTGACAAGGTGTTTATATAAATGCTACACTATGTCTAGTTGTTGTGATGCTAGCACTTCAATTCCAAAGTATTCCCCCAGTGACTTGTTAAGCAACTGGCTCCTTTCACAGACTTTACGGTGATATGCTGAACGTGGTTACCTTAAAAAGAATTGGCATTACTATTAACATTTTAAGAACAATCCAGGTGTTTCTTCTTCTGACCTAGCAGTCTTCTGTGGCATCATGTCTTGATGACTAGACAGCCCTATTCTCAAGAAGGTTACTCGGTCTAGATCTAAGGAACTTCCGAATAATTTTTTTTTTTTTTTGTAGGCATCCTACAAGAAGCGTGAGGGATTCCTCTAGGACTCTTAACTCCCCAGACACCAATATTAAGCTTCATCTCAACTTTTAGTGCAATTTCCTGGTACTCCGAAAAACTCACACAGCATGGGTTTTCTAAGAAAAAAAATTTTTTTCGGAGTATCCTAAGAAAATTTCTTTAAAAACTTAACCTTATGCAAGAAAAGACAAAAGTACTGAAGAAACGTATAACTTCTGGCCAGATATACCAATGTAACGTAAACAATAAAATAGTAGGATATAGCTGTGTGGGAGAAAGACCTTCCTCTGTTCTGTGGCCCTTCTAGCAGGCTTTAGAATCAAATTACCATGAGAAGATGAACAGGAAAAATCCAAATTAGAATCTATTGTGTAGGGAATCCACACAGACATAAGTTCCAAAGACCATGAGGCAACATGAGCTAAAGTGTAGAGTCTGAGGATACAAAAGGAGGAAGGCCATCAGTAAGGTGCAAGGAGAGGATTTGAAAAATAAGGTTGCCCTATCAGGCAGCCCCCTTTTTTGGGGGAAAAAGGAAGCTTCCATTAATGGCTCTCTAACCGGTACAAGTTGTTCTTCCATAGTGAACTTAGGCAGTTGAGAAAGAGACTGACCTTGTCCGGCATCTGCTGTGTTCTCATGACTTCCAACTCAATACTGTCTTTGGGCTAAAGTGGCCCGTCTTGGGGGGTGGGGAGCGCACCTGCCCTTGGTCTCTATTATAACTAGGGGAGTTGAAGCTGTATAGAACTTAAGTATAATGGAAGTAACATAAGCTTTGTAAGTAGACCTTCATGTGTTGTAAATAAAGCCTTCGACATGTTCTAGCATATTGTCTCCAGCAAGATTTGAAAAACTGGTTTAGAGCGGATAAAGTATTTTCAAGGGTAATTTTTCTTTTGGTTGTTCACTTGTTTTGAATAATAAGACTGAAAAAAGCATGCATAATTGTAATGTATTTGTTAGACAGTAAGAATAAAGCTACTCTGGTTTAAGTGGAAGAGAGGGACCCAGAGTTAGGTTTTTCTTCTGCTTGTTCTACATTGTAGGTCTGAGAAACTACTTCCTCCAAGCTTCTACACACTTTAAAAGTCCCTGGAATATGTATCTCCTTGAATTGATCATTAAATGCAGCAGATGATGCTTCTGTAGCTCCCCTTGGTTACTGGTACTTTGAGTACCAGCCTCTTCCTCTCTCCTCTCTGGGAAGTAGGGAGGAGTAAGGACAAAGCTCAGAGCTACTCAGATTCTGGCAGCACCCCTCTCCTGCCTTCTCCCAAGTACAGTGTCAACATTATGAGGAGCTCTAGTAACTCCATGACCAGGCCCATCATGTGCTCAGCACTAAGTTGGTTCCCCCAGAGACTCAGTTCCTTTCTCATCACCTTGACCTTCTACTCCTGGGACTCCGCTGTCTTAATCTGATAATGTATTCCCTCACACAACACACGAATCCTCCTGACTATGCCCTAAGGAATCTCCTCTTAACACCTACATTTACTTTGAAGGTTTAAAATTCTGTATGGGTTTTCATTGAACATTTCTGGCACTTAAGTTACTAAAGATTTTTTTCTTTAAAATTAGGACTTCCAGGCTCCAATCTTAGTCCCATCCTCTGTATCAGTGTATTTTTACTCTCTGAGGCCCATTATGATGATCTTCTTCATTATATGCATCCCTCTCTTCGTCCCCATCTTTCCCATCTGCTCATGACCTTTGTGCCCACGAAACAGAAGCCATTTCAGAAGAACCTTTACTGTCACCACAAACCTTACACAAATCCCCACAAACCCTGACTGTCTGCATTTTTCTTCTACCTTCTTTTTCGGTAGATGAACACTCTACCGTACTACATGTGCTATGTATCTCCTCTTTTCCATTGCATCTAATGACCATTCCTGAGCAGTTACCTTTCTTTCATATCGTATGCCGATTTTTGTGTCCCCACTGGATTGTTCTCACCAGTACATCAGACTGTGGTTCTATCCATCTTAAATGGGAAAACTCTGCCTTGATCTGTGCCTTTTACAGATACTCTTTCATCGCCCTGCTGCCAAATGACACTGAGGACTCCTTAATAGAGTGGTCTATAGTCATTATACACCATTCCTTTGACGTGATTCTTAAAATAACCTCACCAAAATTAGCAGTATGAAGGTCACTGATGTCAACTTTATCATATTTCATGGTGAACTTTCTATCCTCATTTGCACTCAGCTCATTCTTTATTAAAATGGTGAACTTAGCTACTGGCACTCCATTAGCTTTGTTGCTCTTCTGCCTTAAAAGTCTACATATGTTCAGTTTCCTTTGCTAGTTTCTTCTCTTCCTCCCCCACCTTTGCAAACTTGAAGCGTCTTCCTTTGAACTCTTGTCCATTATTGCATAGACGACCTCTGTGTGATGTCATCCAGCCTTAGGCCTTCATATGCTATCTTCCAGATCCACAGCTCCAACCTTAACCTCTGCTCTGACATGATACTGACCTACTCAGTTGCATTTGGATTTCTAATAGAGCTCTCAAATGTAATAAAGCAAAACCAAACTCCTCACTTACTCCCTTCAGTTCAGAGTACCTGGAATCCAACCCATTCTCCCCATGTTGAACAAAAATTACTTAGCCAATCCATCACAGAAATCTTATGTGGACTATGCCAGTATTCCTCTTAATTGACCAGGGTCCCTTTGTGTTGCTACAGTGTACACTTCATGCACCAGCCAGTGATGGTAATGTTGAACAGTTATTTTTTACAGAAGTCTTCAAAAGGCCTCCCCCCCCCTTTTTTTCCTAGAGAAAAAGGTAATAACACCATGAGAGAGGATTATGGACTAAATAATTTTATCATCCAAATTAGGGCACTTTCCATAAGGGAAGGGGGTACTCATAATAATGTCACCCAGCATATGTTAACAGGGTCTTAGAAAAAGCAGTAGGTGTTACCCTACCGTCCCAGCTATAAGCCCCTCCATAATATCAGAAGTGCCTCCCCTTCCTGCCTCCCTCTCAAACACACATCTCACTTAGATACTACATCCCTTCAAATTCTAAGAAGCTATATTGCCTGAAAACATTCTCCTACATCAGTTATTTGCTCTCGGACATCTTTCTGCTTCCACTGACCTTCCCTCATTTTACAAAGATCACTTCCCAATTTCCTTCATGCTTTTGCTCAAATATCCCTTCAGCAGAGAGGCTGCCCCAAACACCTTACGTAAATAAACCTTTTTCCCCTTACACCTGGCACACTCTTCATTATCTTTCTTTATATTTTTCCCATACCATGTATCATCGCCTGATGTATTGTTAATGGATTTACTGATTATTGCGCTCCCTGCCCTGTAGAATGAACATTAGGAAAGTAAAGAGACGATTTCTATTTTGCTTCCTACTGTGTTGCTAGCCTAGAATAATTCCTGAGACAGAGAGCTCAATTAAAATTGGCGTATTAATGAATGAAGAATTCCTGCTTCCTACTATATTGGTTCTGATTTTCTTCCTTGTCTGGCATTGACTAGATAACAAGAACATCCTGGAATTACAGATAATTCTCACTCATGCACAGAAGGATATTGTGATTTCATAATATAGAAGATCCTCTTTGCCCTTGTTAGGTTTATATGCACATACCTATAAATACATATGTGTATTCACAAATGTTACAGCTTGTTTATAAAAGACCGTGTTTTTATTCTCCTCAAATAATTTTTATTGCACATTAAAAAAAAAAGTCTCAGCCATGTTCGTTCTCTTAATCTATGAGTTAATAATTCTGGGTCCAAAAAACTTAATGGATTGGACAAATACATATGCTTACTCCTAGGTAGCAGTATTGGTTTTAGTTTAAAAACATGGTTGCATGAAAGTGGATTTACAATGATAAAATAGAACGGTCTCTATAAAATGAGGGGAAAGAAAAGGTCTAATTTCAAACAGATAAAACCGATTTCATTTCACTTCCCAGTTCATGGCCTTAAAGCAATATTGTTGTCAGCCCATTAAGGAAATGTATTTTTGTGATACTCTCCTGTTCAATAAGACACTTTATCTTGGATACAATCAGGAAGTCATATTTGTAATTTTCATTGTTTGATCATCAAGCCTGCCTATGTGTTATTTTGAATGGTGTCTTTCTAAAATACTGTATATATACTTCCTAAATAGGACCTACTGACCAATTTAAGTCCAATTTTGATCAGCTCTCTACCAATGAATTTGTTGCCATAAACCCATTCATATTTAACACTATCAAAAGTGTATTCTTTCCGATATGCATCTTAATCTCCTATTTGAATAACATTAATAAATACATTATTAGGAAGCCTCGGAACTTTAGATTTGGAACATAAAACACTTGAATTTCCTGTTGCCTCAGCTTTGTTTATCTGGTAATAATATAAACTGTGCCATTCGTATAAGCAATTGAATTGCTGCTGAATTGAATGCTCATTTCATCTGTGGTAGAAAGTGTTTGCCAGACATTACCCTGCTGTACAGTGAAGAAGTTAAATCAAGCAGATAAACTGAACAAAAGAATCTGTTAGAATTTCTAGTAGGATCAAATCCAAGATAATGATAATAAGGCAATAGGTGAAACCTAAGCCACTTATTTTTCATTAAATAACTTTAATTGAAAAGATTGTACATAACACAAAAAATTGAGACTTCATTCATTTGAAAATATGGAAGGATACAAATGTTAACATGAAGTAGTAAGATTATGGTGAACTTGAACGTTCTTTTTCTTAAATTACTAACCAAACAAAATAAAAGCAACAAAGAACAGTTATCACATCCTGGCAACTGATGCCACCTCATAAACATGTATTGATGCACTTTAGTAGTTACAAATTCACTCACGTATTATAATACCTTCCCCAAAACCTGTCTTCAATCATGAAGATGTGTAATCTATCCTCCGCACTATAGACAGATGGTTCAGGAACACAAAATAAATGACTAGTCGACTTCATATCTTCTTGCATTTGGCCTCCTGTCTCTTTGAGAAGAGAACTTAAGTTCTTTAGCCTGTTAGCCAAAGCATGACGAATTTGCAGAACCAGTTCTCATGTCCTGTGTCTTGACTATAGGCAAGAATACTACAGCCATTTGGAGGGACTTGGGTTTCAACAAATGTGTTCTTATTTTGCCCCAACTTCTGCTTTGTCAACCTGGTGTCGGTCTCGAATAGAAGCTCAAGCACCTTCTGGGTACCACTGTCTTGTTCAGTTAGCCTAAACCTTTGAACTGTGACCCACCCGTTCCTTCTCTATGCTGGTAGCCTATCCCTAACACTGTTACAATTCTTTATTTTTCCTTGTGTCTATGCATTACACAGTGTGCTTTTAGACTTCCCATGAAGCTTCATCATCTCTGTATCAGTTCATTGGTTTTCAGTTAACTATTGCTTACCAAGATGCTGCTCAATAACTAGATGACGAATGTATGTTGAATGAGTTACGGTCTATGGTACTGCTGTTAAAGTACCTTGCAAACATGAATCATTGCACAGGGAATAACCCGAGCAAGCACTCGTTCCAGAAAGACTAAAAGTTTGTGAGCTCACCTTTAAGGTAAGATAAAATTATTTACTAGGTCCTGAGGTGAACTAAATTCTGCACCAGTTTTAATCCCCTAAAACTACAACCTTTAGACTGTTGAATTATAGTCAGAGTGCTTTGAAAAGTTGGATAACAGTGTATTTAAACTCCATAATTTGAGGCTTATGAATATTATCTCATTAAAAATATTGAACAGCTGGAAAACCAGCATTATCAAATGTCAAATTGTTTTACTATTCACAGATTGGAAATGAGTAAAAACATTGCTTACCTGTATAAGTTTCTTAAATCTACATTAGGAACCAGGCTAAATACAGTTTTATTTTTAATTTGCTTTTCATTTGGGCTATTCTCCATGATAAGCATATAATTCAATTTCTATATTTATTCTAGAAAACCTGTTACATTCTTTTTTCTGGATAGTATTGCCTAAACATCTGGCAGGTACTATAAAAAAAGGGGTGGGGCAGGCAGGCTCAGTGTACAGTTTAAACATGCTGTAGTTAGGGGCACCTGGGTGGCTGGCTCAGTCAGTGGAGCGTCTGACTTTTTTTTTTTTTTTACACATAGTTTATTGTCAAGTTGGTTTCCACATAACACCCAGTGCTCATCCCCACAAGTGCCCTCCTCCATGCCCATTTCCCCCTCCCCCCCACATCTACCAGTCCTCAGTTTTTGTCAGCATTCAAGAGTCTCTCATGGTTTGCCTCTCTCCCTTTTCCCCACCATTTCTGCCCTTCTTCTCCCCCTTGGTCCTCTGTTAAGTTCCTCCTAATCCTCCTATACGTGCAAACATATGATATTTGTCCTCTGCCTGACTTATTTCGCTCAGCATAACACCCTCAAGGTCCATCCATGTTGCTACACATGGCCAGATTTCATTCTTTCTCATTGCCATGTAGTATTCCATCATATAAATAAACCACATCTTCTTGATCCATTTGTCTGTTGATGGACACTTAGGCTCTTTCCATGTTTTGGCTATTGTTGAGAGTGCTGCTATGAACATTGGGGTACATGTGCTCCTATGCATCAGCACTTGTATATCCCTTGGGTAAATTCCTAGCAGTGCTATTGCTGGGTCATAGGGGAGTTCTATTGTTAACTTTTTGAGGAACCTCCACACTGTTTTCCAGAGGGGCTGCACCCATTTACATTCCCACCAACAGTGTTGATCTCCTCTCTGGTCCTGATCTCATGGTTCCTGGGCCCACGCCCAGTCTGGCTCCATGCAGACCCTGCTTGGAATTCTCCCTCCCTCTCTCTCTGCCCCAACCCCGCTCATGATCACTATTTTTTTTTTCTCTCTCTCTATCAATAAACTTATTTTTTAAAATTTAATTTTTAAAACTTTTAAAAACTTATGTTTTAATAATTAAAATGCTTTAAAAAACAAAATTTGTTGGTGAGATTTTCAGTGGGAGGGTTTTCCTTGTGTTTTATGTTTGAGGTGTTGTTACTGTTTCTAGATCGTAGTTGCAGATGCTTGGACGAGGGTTACATCGATGTCCTTCTCCCTTCTGGCCTGACTCATTACAAGAAGTGGTCCCATTTACAGATGGGAAAGGTGACTGTGCTGTGCCCGTGGCCTACTGTGCCACCTGGAAAGCTTTTCCTCTGAAACAATCAGGCAAGATGTTTGTAATGAAAATGAGTGACAGGTCTATGCTGTACACAGGCAGATCTCTGGAGCTCATATGCATATCAGGTATTACAGGAAACAGTTGATGCAGTCCTAGCCGTATCCTACTTTTGTCAGACGAATTCTACTCAACTTGAGAGATGTGTTAAACTATACAGTATATACTGACATGGTGCTGAGAAGCATATTGCGTGCTGTTTTCTGAAAGGTTTGTGATCCCAAACGAGTACACAAAAGTATATCTGTATTACCGAAATATCTAATATATCCCTTTAAAAGTGGTGAAATCCCAAAAGACGGGTCGTTGGAAGATGATGAACCCCAAGGAATGCGCTCTAAGCCATAAAGCTCTTATCTGTCAATATCATACACAGTAAACGTGTTAAAAAGGAACATAATGGTGTGCTATTGTTATTGCTGAGGCATCAGTCTTCTTTATGTTTGCATTAGGGACTTGTTAAGGTGCAGAATGTTTTGCCCACTAAATGTGTGTATGAGACAAGATTGTCAAGTCAGCTGTAAACAGAAGGCACTCTTGGCAGAAGAATGTCTGAAATTGGTTTTATATATATAAATAGCAGAGAGGTTTCTTGATTTTTACTTTTACTTGATAATTGTTTAAGGGTTTGAAAGCAAACATAAATAAAAATGGGGTTTAAAACATTTTGGAAAGCTTACCTTAATAATCCTCATTTTCCTTTCGCTTTTATTAAAGACTGAATGTACACTAGACAGTGGCTGTAAAACCATCAGTAATCCCCGGTGCCCGGCAGAGTCATGACATAAAAAGCACGTATTAAGGATTA
This sequence comes from Proteles cristata cristata, assembly GCA_017311185.1. Classification (NCBI taxonomy): domain Eukaryota; kingdom Metazoa; phylum Chordata; class Mammalia; order Carnivora; family Hyaenidae; genus Proteles; species Proteles cristata. The sequence continues at coordinate 168,972 of JAESUZ010003505.1, forward strand.
CTCTAAGACAAAGTGTGTTGTTCTTGTTGAGTGGTGTGTGTGGGTGTGGGTGTGGGTGTGTGGAATTTTCCTGGGAGTAGGAGGGCTCTTAACTCCAGAATTACACTTGAAAGGGTTGATTTCTAGGTTTTGTAATTTTTTCCATGAACTTAAATGAGGACACTTGGGAATTGGAATCAGATGGTGAAGGGGAAACATCGTACAAGACCTTTTGACAAGAATTTGGTTGTGAGAGAATGGTGCGTAAGAGAGGACAGGGCCTGTATCCTCAAAAGTGGTGTGTCAGCCTAGTACTCACTTTCCGGGTCCCTAACATGGCATGTACACCTTAAGTACTGATTACCTTGGCCAAGGAAACCACCAAATCTACTTTTCACTTGTCACTGCCACTTACCTCTATGAAATAGCATAACGACACAGAATCGATAACCGTAAGTGACACATGTGAATTTGTAAATAAAGCTTGGGGGGGAGAAAGTGACCATGATGCATTTTAGCCTCCAGGGCACCAGGAGGAAGTTGAAATACAGCTCAAGTGTCCAGGAACATTCCCAGCTTTTGGATCATAGGTTATAAATCTTCCCTGGTGATGGTGGATATCTTGTTGCTATGGAACAAATTAAAATGACACCTAGGAAACATTTTTAAAAGGTACTTTAAAAACCATTCTCCCAGTCATTAATCTTGAAGAAAATCTTTTGCCAAAGAGAAATCCACACACAAATATCCCAATACTGAAAGATGCGAAGCCTAATAGTACATATGACTCTCTGGGAACAGATTCCTTAGATTAAAAAAATATATATATTTAAAAACAAAACCTCCGTCTTAATTACATAGTGCCCCCCCCCACCCCAAATTGAATGGTAGGAATAGTTACAGGGGTTTAGTCAGATCAAATCATTCTCACTTAGGCTCAAGTGGCCAGTACTTTTCAGTGCTCTATAAAATAGTGACAAACAGATGTTCAGGATTTCCCTAATTCCGTGTGTGTGTGTGTGTAAATAATAATTAAAGCTTTTGTTTTCTTCAAATACACAGGCATCAATTTCATTCCTGTGATTTGACTTACTGAAAACATTGTAGTTTTTACTGCACAAGGCCAACTCCGTTAAGAGCTTGGGTTCCCAGAAAACCACTAGCAGTAGAAAGAGCACACTAGAGAAATCAATCTCTATTCCAGTGACATCAAAGAATCACTGCCCCTTCTCCTTCCATTACTTCTATCAGCCCAGCATACTATGATCTAGTCTTTGAGAAGAAACAAGGTAGGAAGTTGGCACAATCCTAGACCAAAGATCTCTCTTCTTCTGCTCCAAGTGGAAAGGGGTCAAAGAAACTCCCCTTGTATGTTCCCCCACTATAGGTCACTGAAGGCTAAGGTCAAATTTTTGATAGTCTTGGGGGAAGAGATGGTATTTATATTGAGGTTGAGACAGAGCTTTAAAGGGGGCATTTTTTTTAAATAAGTTTTGGAACTTAAGGGTTGTTAAAACTGGATTGACAATTAGCAATCTGGGACTCTCCTTCCATAATGAAAAGGGAAATTTCATATAAACTTTGAAGCTTTTCTTGAAACATTCAGTGTCTGTGTCTAATGGAACAAACCTATCCCCTATTTGTTTGGAAAGCACATCAACATCATGTGTGCAAGAACTTAATTTTATAGATGAGGACCTGAGAAAGTTGAATAAATGAACCAAGCTTACAAGACTGAGTCAGAGCAGATCCAGAACTCACGCAATCTGACAGTTGACTGCTATTAATCTTTGAGACTTCCATAATAGGACTTGAAAAGGATTGGCAATATGAATCTAAGCAGACAGCATGAAAGCAGTAAAAATTTCAAAATCTGTTCAAATGTGTCAACCTCTCCTAGAAGCATTCCTTCAAAACACTTGTGAGCTTAGGAGCAAAAATGGTGAGAGTTTTAACTAGGTAGTATCTGACTTGAAATTTCCCTTGTGATAATTTTTGATGAAAGAGCCTTGATTCTTGTAATATTTCATTGTGAAGAATGAAAATATTTTATTGTATAAACACAGTGGAGAATATCCAAGCCATCATCTAAAAGCCAGGAATATTGGAGGGATATTATTATACTGATTTCAATCATTACAACTAATACTAGTATTTCTCTACCAGTTTTGTGCCTGGTGTAGTTGGGAGCTCTTACAAAGCAGGACACTCAGAAACTTCAGAAAGTTAATTTGCTCAAGTTCACAAAAACTGTAGAACCCGAACCAAAGCTGTCTTCATCTAGATGTCTCAGGCGGATGCTGTCCACTGTCACTGTGGGATTAAGGATTACTTGGACTTTTTAAGGAATCTAAAAATTAAGCAGGAACGTTAAAAGAAAAAAAACATTGTACAGTAATCTTGGCAATTGTTTTGTATTAAGTAGATTATGAAGAAACAAAGTATGCATAGGTGTTTGCATTAAGAGAAAACATATTCACTATAATGTTCTTTTTAAAACCTGGGAGACCATAAGTAAATAATTGAAATGTAACTCGTTTTTAATAGAAAAATAAGGACTTTCCTATAATAAGAGTAAGGGATGCTGTAGAAACAGTGAGATACTTACCCAATAAGTACTGGGAAAATGACAGAAAGGGATTTTAGCTGTGAGAAAAGGAGGAGTTTCTAGTAGGTGATGAATTGGTTAGCTCTCTTCCCGCTTTCTGTAGACCAGTTTCTGCCTCATAGGACTTGATTTTACTAAATTACTGCCAGGAACACAAGCAGGATTCTGGCTTGTAACCATAATGGAAACCCACATTTAGCACCATATATTCAAACCTCACTTTAAACTTGGAAAATTATGACTTTAATTAAAGATGTAGCACAAGGCCAGCAAGATAATAAATCTGAAATGGCTTCTTCAGTTTGGGTTAGGTTCCTAGGACCTCAGCGGTCGCCTTGTCTCTCAGTGCCGTTAATACCATGGCAGGCTTCTGACCATTCCCCCCTTAACCCTCCACCTGGAGGGGTTGCCAGTCCCCACTCTTTCTGTCCTCTCTTGTCAGTTTAAAAATTTTAGAACCAACGGCATCTATATCTAAGCTGAAACCATCCTAGGGAAATACATGTGACTGTTCAGATTAAAATGAAAGCGAGGACTGAAGTATAGCTGAACATACTTGAAGTATGTTTTTAAATCGTAGGTTTTTAATGTTTTTAAATACCTTTTAAAACATTAAATCTCATCCAGACTTCGTTTTTAATCAACTCCAGCCCAAGTGAAGACTGATTAAAAACCCATAAGACAGACATTCACTTTGCAATTTCAACGAAGTTTGTACTCATTTTACAATAAAGGTTTTCAATTTCCATCTTGATACATTGCTTTCTTATATGTTGTATTAACTAATAACTGAATTTTATCCCATAACAGCTCTTGGAATACCTGTGCATTATTACTTTCCATTTTCCAATTTCTAGCACTTTCCCTGTGACAGGAATGGCCCTTCCTTTAAAGCACAAAGAAATAAGACTTAAAGATGTGCATAAATGCACTCATGTAGATTGGGGGAGAATGTGAATTGAAAGCAGGTGGAAGGAAGTAATAGTTTCATTTTCCTGTGAAAATCGACATTAAAATTTGAGAACGTAAAGAAAAAGGGAATGCAGCTCAAAAGTCAGAATTAAAAAAAGCCTCGTGAATTTATCTTGAAAGCTGAGGCTGTCATTTCTTAAAATATTGCAGCTTGGTACAAGGAAATCTCAGAACAGTGGGTGCTCTTACATTGACAATCCATGGTTCAGTAGCCTGGCGTGACAGGTGACCGGAGGACAGAGGCTGCCATCTTTGGGTGAAAAGGAACTCCTTCTCCCTCCCCCACAGTTGTCAATCTTAACTACTATTCTGAAAATCTTAGACTTTTTCCCAGTCACTTTGGAACACAAAAACCTGTAAACATTAATCTCCAAAAATCAAAAGGACACTTACTGTGTGCATATATATACATGCATCCTGTATGTATCCTATACGTATGTATCCTATACGTATGTGTGTATCCTATATATATATGCATCCTGTATATGTTTCCTGTATTGCATGCATTTATAAGATAGGTTCGACCAAACGTAATTAGTACTGGAATAGAAAAATTATTTGGTACTCCTATTTAAAAGAAAAATCATGAGCATACCCTATACTTTGAAATGCATTGGCGAAGAATATGTGTCACCTGGTTACAAAAACAAAACACTGAAACAAGGCAATCACTTAAGTGAGGAAATGCTATCAGTAAAGTAACATATAACACATGAATTAAAGACCATTTCCTCACTAAAATCGTTACCTTGAGTTGTGATACTTTCTCTTAGTCAAATGTCTTATCTGGCTTACATGAAGTGAAAATTTAAGATAAATTTCTTTACCTTCAAGTCCCACAGTCCTAAGTAGCTCATTTGTATCAGTGGCTGAATGGGGGAAATGCACCAAAGGACTCAGTTACAGGGGAAATGGTGATTATGACCTAATGGTAATTTGAAACTCTAAGACTTAGTATTGAAATATGCCTATAGCGATTTCCCAGTATTATTTAAAAGTTTGTCTTTATTTGAAGAAAAGATCTGTCTCTAAGCATGACCTCAGACAGTACACTGATGACTCTGGGCCATCAGACTGTCATCATGGCTATCACTTCAACATTTTATACCTGAGCACCTCAATATTCCATTACTGGGGGAGGAGGGAAGAGGTGCTGAAAAGTATAATTTTATAATTTTGTTGTTTCTGGCTTAGAGTGGTTCCTCTTTCTTTGGTTGCAAAGACAAACATAGCTTATAATCTTCTATCAATGGTTCCTTTAGTGTGTCTAGTACACTATATTGAATCCAAATGTCATGTGGATATACATATGCTAAAGTTACATTTGGATAGTAGGCTATGAGTCCATGTAAATGAATTTTGAATGTTGGCAAATGAGATGCTTTGATAAATCACAATTTTCACTGTATTAATAAGCTAGGGTGGTGTAAGCTAAATATTAGAGTGGTTAATGAACAATATTTTCAGTTCTTTAAAACACTCTAATCCCTCAATGAAGACTAGGTAGGAAATAAGTTTCTCTAAGAGCTAAAAGGCAGTAGCTTTTAAGAACTTGTTTAAATTCCCATAAGAGATTGTCAAAGTAGAATTGGCAGAATGACATTAAGGATTCTATCTTCTGTCCATTTGTCTCTTTATGCTCCAGGTGAATAAATTAATTACTATTTTCAGTCTTGATGAAATCAACCTGTAAGAGCAACATGTTGCGAAAGAACACAATGAATAAAAGCCCAAGCCACAAAGAAATTTCTGCACACTCCTTGGCAGGATGAATTTCCGCTGAAAATATGAACTTTAATCCCATCTGATCAGGGAGGGTCACATTCCATCACCCCAATATTCTGTCTGTTGAGAATGCTAGAATGTAATCAGTTCTTCATGTGACAAGGTAGCTGACATTTGAAGCTTCATTGAATGTCATGGTACTTGGATTTTTCACCCACTTCCTGATGGCCTTGGGCCTGTTACTCACTTTGTGGTCCTAGATTTAAAATAGGTCTTTGGACTTGTGTGATAGAAATGCATTTGGTTGCAAGTAATAGAAAAATAAAACAGTATCTTAAACTCTGGAATTTTTTCCATGGAATTTTGTGTTTTATATTGCCATGTTTGTTGGCTTATGATCCTATAATATGGCTTTGGCATTGCCAGATCTCCTCCCATTCACAAATAAGAAGCACTAGTTTGATGGCATGCTAGAAGTGCTCCATCTTTATCCTCTGTGTGTCATTGAACAGAACTGAGTCCCGTGGTTACTCTACATTGGTGAGAACTAAAAAAATATATATAATATATAATAAATATATAATATATATAATGTATATATATTATATATATATTTTTGACCTAGAATAAAAGGCAGGCAAGAACTCGATGTGTCAGGATTGCCTTAGGAATTGGCCAATGAAGAGTATCTACCACGGCAGCTCAAACTGGGCTCCCCCTGGTTACCTGACCCTTTCTTAGCCTTTGCTGCCTTGGATTCAGTTCTTGAGGCACATTCGGCCACTGGTACCTCATTAGACTGCCTAGGTAGGGGGAAGCTCCAGAGGCATAAGCAGATGTGTTAATTCTTAGAGATCTCCCAGTAATTTAGAGAAAACTCACTTTGAGGAGGTTTGTAAAGCAGAATCCAGTCCTGGACTCAGAAATCAAGGCAAATCAGGAGTTAAAAGCTAAGTTCCTAAAGTTACTCAACTGCTGAAGATGAAGTCGGGCATGCCGGTGAAGAGGTGCCAGCCATTGTGTACTGTGGAGCCTCCTTGGTCATGTGAGAGAGCTACTTGACCCCAGCGGTAGATAACCTTTCCTGTAGCTGTCTCCAGTGTACACCTGGCTGATTTCTATTCTGTCAAAATCTTCAGGAAATCAGAGGGATGAGCTTGATCTTGCACATATTACCCACCTATGAAAACTTTCACTGTTCTGTCAGAAGGGTTTAGCAAAGTTTGCCCTTGGAAACCTGTTGGGTGTTTATGTTGTTATTTGTGTGTGTGTGTGTGTGTCTTTTTTTTTTTTTTCCAAATCTCCTTCTAGTCAAGCCTGCTGTTGGCCAACTTCAAAACACAATCTCTTTTTTAAGTTTCAAAAATTTTTTTTTAGCATTTATTCAGTTTTGAGAGACAGAATGAGCGGGAAAGGGGCAGAGAGAGAGGGAAACACAGAATCTGAAACAGGCTCTGAGCCATCAGCACAGAGTCTGATGTGGGGCTCGAACCCACAAACTGTGAGATCATGACCTGAGCTGAAGTCGGATGCTTAACCAACTGAGGCACCCAGGTGCCCCTTAAGTTTTTTTTTTTAATTTTTATTTATTTCTGAGAGAGAGAGAGAGAGAGAACAGCCAGCCAGCCAGCAGCATGAGCAGGGGAGGGTCAGAGAGAGAAAGAAGGAGGGAGATACAGAATCTGAAGCAGCCTCCAGGCTCTGAGCTGGCTGTCAGCACAGAGCCCGACTCAGGGGTCAAACCCATGAACCGTGAGATCATGACCTGAGCCGAAGTCGGACGCTTAACCGACTAAGCCACGCAGGCTCCCGAAAATACACTGTCTCCTGCAGGAACTTGAGCTCTTTGTTCAGTTTTGCTCTGTAACCCATTTTCCACTGCTTGAAAATTCGTATGGTGGAATTGTCTAATACTCTTACCAAAAAATCTCTCATCCTCTTTAACAGCAATGCGTGCTGTCTGCACTGGGGTGCAGTCACTCACTAGATGGCTCCTGTGTTTTCCCCTTTCCCTCAGTTTTTCCACATCCAGATGGCTCTTTGAAACTCTTTTGCCTCCTTCTCACATGTTCTCCATGTATCTACTAATCTGAGTAATTCTCTCTCTTGCTTTCTCCTTTGTTGCTTTGTTTTTGTCTTCCCTGAGCCTAAAATGAAGGCTTCCAAAGAGAGCGAATGATAGGTGTAAGGTCCTTAATTTCTTTTTGTTCTAATTTAATATACCCTGGTCCTTAGCCTTGTTCTTCTCCTCATAGATCGTGGTGTTCTATGCCAGCTAAAGAAAATGGCCATGTAAATTGTTAAGGTTGCACATAGCCTCTGATCAATAAATATCTTTGGATACATGTTGAATGTTAAATTACTCAATGTCTAGTTAAATTATTCACGTAGAAAAGCTCGAAGGTAATATTGGTAATGTCAAGGGAATTACCGAGTCCTGAAAAACAGAAGATGACAAGCAAGAGGAGATTAACACAACATTTATGACATACGAAAATAGAGCAGGAAAGCCATGCAGTCTCGTCTCTATTGTTAGGGTTGGTTTGAAATCTTCTGTACTTAGCTTTGCAGTTTTAGAAGTTACCCAAGAAACTACTGCCTCTCCTGTAGAAAAACTGAGATGCTTGCTAATCCCTAAATAGATAATGCACAAGAGTATGGCCAAAACTGAGGCCAGGAGTAAATTATGTGTTAACAGAGAATTGCCTCCAAATAGAATTGATTACTTAAACCACTGGTTTATTACGTGTGATCTAGAACCAGCAGCGTCACCTAAGAAGGAGCTAGATCTGCCCACCCCGCCCCGCCGAACTGCTAAGTGAGAAGCAGAGGGTGGAACCCAGAAAACACTGTGTCAGCCGTCCCTCCAAGTGGTGCTGATCCACATCCAAGTGTCGAAGCCAGTTGAGTAGCCACTGTAGCATCCTCTGTTTATAAGTTGATCTCTCAGTCTTTGAGCATGCTATACAGTTAAGCGATACTTTGCGACAACAAATCGTCTTTTTTTCCAGAGAAAACTTAAGCTGACATTAATGGTTTGGCATTAGCTGAATTGCAAGATAATGGAATGAAAACCCTACTCGCCCAGTTCATAAAGGTGTATTTGAGCACCTTCTGTCAAGCCCTGTTTACGAGAGCCCACCTCCCCCACTCCCAAGTGATTAGGGAACTTCTAGAGGTCAAGGATTATTGTGCTCATCACCAGGCACAGTAAATGTTCATGTACACTTTGATATCTGTGGAACACATATGTTCTAAGAATCAAATGTGAACAAAACACATGGCATACGTAAGTAGCCTAATGTTTTCTAACTAAAAACAAGCTTTAAGTGGCTGGCCAAGAAGCTGTTTCCAAGGACTGGTCATGGAAGCGGAAATCCAGAACTTGAACAGCTTGGGGATCTGGAGGGAGCTCTTCCCTGGCAGCCCTGAGAGGAGGGGAGAGTCGGTGTTGCCATGGGTACTGTCACTGTGTCTGCTTAATTAGTGGGAGGGGGTTGGGAGGACATGTGGTTGAAGAGCCAAGAAGGGTCAGACTGAGAGAACTCTGTGTGGGGGCAAAAAGTTAACCTAAAAAAAAGTCTCTTATTTACCATGAGATGATTACAGAAAGTGAGGGAAGGTAATTCTTCAAATTGTGGTAGCTCTTAAACTATGGTTTACAGTGTGAAAGGAGAATATTGGTGGACAGAAGGGGGCCGATCAGTGTCAGGTTTCACTTGACAAGATTTGAAGTGTCTCCTGAGTGCTCCATATACGTCCGACTGAACGCTCAGTTCTCCACAGCCACCTGGCCTTCTAACATGAGACTTCCGGCATTTTGTACATGAAAATTCAAATGCCACCTTTTCCTATCTCCTCCAGTTTGAGCTGTAGACACTGCAGAGTTAGGGGAAACCTGGTTTAAAAATAACGACAGGCTAGAGAAGCAAAACTGTTGGCTTAAAGAGGTTATTCGTATCCCTCAAACCTAGGGAGGGTGGTGTGTACACAGTAATAGCAACTTAGGGAATATTAGCAACTTGATGACTTTTTAGTGCAGTGATGTGATCTACATACATCCTTTCAAATATTCCTATTTGCCATTTTCATATTGGAATCATCCTTAGAGGCTTTCAAAGAAGAGTTGTCACATACTTGCTGTTCAGGAAAGACTGACTAAATCTTGTCGCAGTTTTGGTGACGTTGTTATAACATTCTTGATGTGCCTTGTTAGAGAAATCAAAGCACTTTTTCTACGTGATTGCATTTTTGTATTGAAGTTATCAGAATACCTGTGCACGTACAGGTTAGTTGGTCAGTATAGTATGAATCGATTCATAGGAGTAAAACGGTGTTTGATATTTCAAAAAGCATTGATAATTTTTTACAGATGGTGTATTATCTAATACAGGAAGAGGAATACAGTTGAAGACAGGCAGAGCCTCAACTTACAACATGATTTTCAGTGATTTCTTGAGCTTTTAGCTGAGTTACTCTACATGATACTCAAAGGCTAAATATTGAACAGGGAAAAAAAGAGACAAAACGTTCCACCTGCTTCATATCATGGACTTCATAATCTTACCATGTTACTTTACAAGGTCCCATTTGCTTTGCTTTTCCATTCCCTTGAAACACAAAACCACTATGGCTTACTGGTTTATAAATGCACTGTTTATGTAATCTTCTGCTTAAAACACTTTGTAAATTTGTCACTCCATCCCAGACAACATTCAATTACAAGGCACATGATACCTGTTTTCACTGTCGTAAAGCCTGTCCTGTTTCTGTCTGTTAAAATTAAATGATACAAGTGGAATTTAATATATTTGCACACTACCTCCTTCTTGCTAGACTCATTGAAGAAAAAAAATACCCTGTATTTTTGTAATTAAAGATACTTCCTGGGGAGCATAACATATAATTGAGTTCTCTGCTTTTTAACACTTTTTCTTCTCACTGATCTTGTCAGAATTTAAGGGAATACAATACTTGAATGCATTAATTTTATACGTTGCATATCACCAGAGTTGTAGTGCAGTCGGTGCAATGTTGCCATTCTTAGAATACATGTCAAGGGGGTAAAACAGTGTTGGGAAGTGAAAATGGGGTTTTGTGAATTCTGGATTTTCTTGTTGACATTTTTATAGGGTGGTGATAAAATCTGTGTACATGGTTTTTTAGTACTGCTATTTACCATCTTCATATTTGAATCTTCCTTAGATAATTTCCAAGAAGAGTAGTCACATACTTTTCAAGAAAGAAACTAAATCTTGTAGCAGGTTCGTGACTTTGTGATAACATCCTTGATGTGCCTTGTTACAGAAATCAAAATAACTTCTAAGTGATTGCATTCTTGTATTGAACTTCACAAAATACACACGTGCGCACACACACATGGCTTAGTTGGTCAGTAGGGTATGAATCAATCCATAGGACCTACATGGTGTTCAATTTTAAAAGAGTGTTGGTAATTTTTAAAGATGTATTGTTTGATACAGGAAGAAGAATACAGTTTTGCTGGAGACCTATAATCCCTTTAATAATGACATTTAAAATACATGAAAACTGAACATGGGGTGGTACATGTTAAGCTGATATACCCAAAATATCAAATAATTAGAGTTTACCAAATATCCATAAGTTTGTGAAAGAAAAAAGGTAAATCAATATAAAACACAAGAGGTCAAACTTGATTAATAATTTCTTTTCTGTAGAGGTTCTTTAAATAGGTCTTCAGACATTTGTGAAGTCAGGTGATGGCTAAAGAAACCCACAGTATTAAAAATCAGGCTTACTAGGTAATACGGAATGTTGGCAGATATGACTGTTAATGTACAAACATTCCGCGTATATCCCGCTAATGGACCTGGCATGCATTCAAATGTAGAAGGTCTTAGGAAGGGAAACTATATTAAAAAATATTCCAAGTGACTAATGATAAGCTCTGTTCAAAGTTGGTTTGCTTTACTCCTTTAATTATTTTCTATTCAGTACTTTCAATTTCCATTATGTGGTAAATATTTAACAACAGAGAAAATTAATATTTCAAGTTTTAAACACTATGAAAATGGATTAGCTCCAAATTACACACAATATTCACTCTTTTATTTATTTTTCCCCATACCAGTTCTTTTTTAAATTCTCTCCTGTACTTAGACTATATATTCACTTAACAAAACTAAGAAATTAAATGAGGGAGACCAGTGGAAAAACCTAGAAGGAAAGTTCACTAATCCAAAACTAATATTGGAACCAAATAGGATTATTACCTCTGGGTGACAATGCTTAAATCCATCCTTTAAACAAAGGTAACTTTTCTTTCATCTGGAACATTGTACATTAGCATGGCTTTCTCTTATTGTCAGCAAGCTTTGTATTTCAAATTTATACTTAAATTTTATGCCTAGCCCTGTATGCTAGTAGTTAAACATTTTTCATTCTTAACTTTCAGTTATTCCCTTTTTATGAGTCATAGAATTGCCAGTTCTGTAAACTGATGATTTTTTTCTTGATCAGACACCAGTTATTTAGTTATGTGTCTTACAGTGTTGGGCTGTTTTATCTGTAGCATGCTTCAAGTTCTCCATTGCTCTAGAGAGAGAGCAAAAGGAGATAACCCAAGAGTTGCCCTTTCAGCCAGGTCACCCTTTCCCCCTTGAGACCTGTGGGTATTACAGTCTCCACATCCTCCATTCCATGGTCCACTATGGAAGTATTTCCTAAACAAAGAATTTTCTTTTTTTTAATGTTTTTATTTATAATTTTTTAATGTTTTATTTATTTTTGAGAGAGAGAGAGAGAGGCAGACAGACAGACAGTGTGAGCAGGGAAGGGTCAGAGGGAGAGGGAGATAGAGAATCCAAAACAGGCTCCAGGCTCTGGGCTAGCTGTCAGCACAGAGCCCGAGGTACGGTTCGAACCCACGAACTGTGAGATCATGGCCTGAGCCGAAGTCAGATGCTTAACCGACTGAGCCACCCAGGCACCTCTAAACAAAGAATTTTCAAAAAGGTGGTCTTTCTATTATTTCTGCCAATTTGTATCTGTCCATTCCCAGCTCATCCATCAAGACATGACCCCCTGTGGCTATCTGAATAAGAAAGCCACGTCCCTGGATTCAGCCCAAGTTCTTTGTGTGAACAAACCTTGACCATCGGGATCATAGAAATCTCTTACCTTCTCCTGAAAGTATTTCTTCCTCCAACACCACCTCATGAACATATGCATTTAACTAACACCCAAATATCTCTGTGACTTTTTCTGCTCACCAGCTTGATAAAAGCTCTTGCACATGACTTAGTGTGTGTTTACTGGGGGAAAGCTAGATTAAAAAGCATACTTAAGCATATTTGTAGTTGTTAGTTTATATGATTAGTACTAAGCAGAGGTGCAGGAAGATGTAACCTGTTGTTCAACAATACTTGAATGACGTCCTCTATATATGCCTTTGCTTTAATCTCATATAAGATAAACAATCATTGTCCAAAACAACTTACTTACCTTCTCATCCTTAGCTCTGATTGTATTCTTCTTCTTAATTGGATTGTTGTATATATCCTTTATTGAGAGGTTAGCAGGCCCTGGAAACTGGTAGGTGAGTTATATATATTACTGATTCTCACAGTATCCTTTTAGGTAAGGCTCATTAATTTCTACCTCGGAAGTTTGTAAACAAGAGGTCAAGGACGTTCAACTTCTTAAAGATCTCACAGCTGGTAGGTGGTGGAGAGAACATGCATGTCTCCCTTAATCTGAGGCAAACTTCCATGCTGTTTCTATGCTAGATGTACACCTAATCTTAGAATCCTATAAAACAGCCAGTATATTGCATCAAATATGTTAAGTATATATTCAAAGTTTAGGAAGTTTTAGGAAACTTCTGTTACTTGAATCAAAACAACCTGTTCGTAAACCATTGTATTTTAAATTCCCATGTACTTTATATGCTTAGCTTTATAGCCTATTCATGGTTTTCCGTTCTCAGCAACTTTATTCTTGACATAGCCTGTTTTGTTTTCTTGTGTTTTCTCCAGCTGAAAGATGGAATGCTAATTTGTATATCCTAACAAAAAACTGAAAACCTAGCATTCTGTCTGTGTCAGTAGCGGCATTTACATGGAGTAAACCTCACTTCTACTATCAGCTAAAACGTGAGGAAAACTCAACTGTGAAGGAGCAAAAAAGTGTTGAGCATGACATTCATTAGAATGCAGTTGACATTTTTGCTGAAAATTAAACTTACCAAAACATATTTCAGCAGTTTTCTGATGAGAAATACATAGAAAGTCTTGAAACATTATTATTGTTAGCATAATTCCCCTTATTTTAAACTATTGTGACTGAGAAAGTCTTGGTCTAGACAGCCGCATCAAATTCACATTTTAACAGGATTAACAGGTGCTTAAGGTGTGTGGAATTGGAGGAGGTCACAGACTGAGAACACACAAAGCTTTGCTGGAATAATTTGCCCCAAACACTTTCAGACGGCCCATATTCCACAACCAGAGTCACACTGGAGGATTTATCTCGCATTATCCAATACATAAAATTTGCAAAGATGAAATTATAGTCCCTTTTCCCATTGTGGGTTAGATGGAAACAAAAAATACATAATAGCTCTTCGTTAATCTAAGATGCTTTGCATCACTTGGTTTGCATGCTATAAATCCTGGTTTGGGTACAGTGGTTTTACGGCTGGCTGCCGTATTTCCGCAGTTTTTACATCTTTTCTATAGTAGCCAACCCCATGCATAGACATTAACCTGTCTTAAGAATCAGCTTAAAATATCTTAGCTCATTTTAGCTAGTATAACTCAGATGAAAACAGAGGCATTTAGAGCATTGACTTAATATTGAAACTTTGCTAGAGTGCTTTCCAAGTCAGTAATTGCAGCCTCTCCCTGTAGTATATGGTATTCTATTGATCCTGGGTTCATCACTCATGGGGAGCCGATCTCTTGACTCTTGACAGTGACCGTGCAATGTACAGCAGCTAGGAAGCATTACGGTACTTACCGTTTCCCTCTGGTTTCACACTTGCCGTACTCTCATTTTATACCGTGAGTGATGGCTGATTTCGGGAGTGGGGGAGGGTGAGTAGTTGGGAAATTTGCGATAAAGATGGTTTCTTGTGAAATGTTTTTTCTTGGTCATTTGTGACCACTTAATGAAATTAAATATTTAAAACTCTTTGTCATCGATCATTTGCAAGTCATACATCAAAGTTAAATTTCCACTGGTCTATTTGTTCCTCTTGGGAGAGTAACCATTGAGACAAAATAGAGTGAAGAAATACTGCAAATCCTTTAAATACAACTGTGTTCTTTATTTTCACCTTCCCTCTCAGGGCTCCCTTGCTACCCCTCAGGAGAGGTGATGGGTCATCCTAAACTCACCCTGAATTGTACACTTAACAATCGGCAAGAGGCTTCTGGAGAATTCTAAGCTTGCTTTTGTGCATAAACTCTAGTCTGAGACCTCTTGTATATAGTCATCTGAGTCACGACAAGACTTGAGGCCTTGTTTTCCCTGGTCAGTCGTAACAATCACTTCCATGTAAATTTTGTTACCAATTTAAGATTTCTTAGAACATTTATTTCTCCATTAGTTTAACAAGGGGTGTGTGTGTGTGTGTGTGTGTGTGTGCACCCGCGTCCTTCCATTGAATGACATTGGAAATGCAAAGGGGGTGACATAGACTTTCTACCCTCAAGGTACTTAAAACCTAATGGAGCAACGGACTCTGTATACAGATAATAAGGGTAATGGGATTGATACTAGGAAAAAATCTATATAAAATATCATTAGAACACGAAAGATAGAGCATCTGGGAATTAAGGAAGAACTCTTAATAACTAATGTCACCTAAAGGCAAAAGTTATCAAAAGTACATCCTTGTGGGGTACCTCACTGGGTCCGTCGGTTGAGCATCTGACTTCAGCTCAGGTCATGACCTTCTGGTTCATGGGTTTGATGCCCACATCAGGCTCCCTGCTGTCAGTGCAGAGCCCACTTCAGATACCCTGTCTCCTTTTCTCCCTGCCCCTCCACTGCCTTGCACTCTGTCTCTCTGTCTCTTTCTCTCTTTCCCTAATAAACAATGTATTTATAAGTACACCCTTGTGAGTTAGATATAGGGAGTGGAGTTTTTTTATAGAACAAATCTCAATGGGAATAATAGCTTTTTAAAAAGATAATACCTTACAAGATTTCTATATTGATTGGTCATCCTTCTACCATAGCAAACATGTGATCAAACATTCTCTTGCTGATTTTCACTACGGATTTTAAAATTCATCTAAAACTTTTTTCCAGCTTCCCTCAGAGAAAAAAGGATAAATTTTAAAAAAGTTATATTTAGCACTGTACATGATGCAGATGGCCGGTAGTGAGCGACTTGCCTTCACAGATGAACTAGTATAGCTGACTCAGGGTTCGTCTTGCAGATGCTGTAGCCTGGCAACCCCCCTGGGAAGCAGTCTGCCCAAGGTTCTGTTCTCCACAAGAGTCGTATTCAAGTCCTCTAATGCCAGAAGCAGTTACCTGACAACTTAGCCACAAGCTTTTCCAGGAAATGACAGGTTTTCTCGTTCCTGCTAGAACTGTGGTTCACGGTGCAAGCACAGACATGTAGGTCCAGGGCTGTCGTCATAAACATCTCCCACCTGCCTGTGCGCCACCTTGTAATTCACCCCGTTAGGGTTTTTAGTGGCTTTGATATAAGGTGGATAGTGAGTTCTAGACCAGGCTTTGACTCCTGCTGCCTTATAATCTCATTGAGATTGTTTCTTAATCTGAAGGAGGAGAGAGACCATCATTTTGACTGCTAGGTCTCTTAAGGCATTTAAGTGATAGGACCAAAATGGGGTTGCCCTGGATGTGGCCCATGGAATGCTCTTGATTGATTTTATAACTTTTTTGCTTTCTTATGCAAAATTGGATGTGTTGTTGATTAGATCAGACTTGGCTAACTATCACATTAACCCTCTTCATCTAGACTGTCGGAGTGCAGCTGGGGTCATACTGTTCTTGCGTTGTATAGATGCCAATGTTGGAACCACGTCCCTGTCAGAGTTCATTATTTATTAGAATAAAGTTAAAGCTTTACTCCCAGTTTCCCATTATCTGCCTCCTGCCGGACATAATAAAGAATTTGGATATAAACAGTCAGTAAATTCCTTGGGACTCAGTTTTCATAAACCCTTCTAATGCTAACACCTGCGTTTCAGCTCCAAAAATCTGTTATGGCTGAAAACCTACTAGGTGAGAGTGGGATTATTACCTTTCAGGCACTATAATGTGTACTCTCTCTAATGGCTAGAAAGTCAAGTTGAGGGAATGATTGCAAAAGCACTTCATGCTTATGCCCTTTAAGGAGCTGACCATTTTGCTGTGAGAGGATCCCCATACAAATAACTGAGCGAGCACCAGAGGTGTTGAGAAGCAATAAAATGAATGTGCATAATGAGGTCCTAAATCAATGAGACCTGCAAACGTTCCGAGACTTCACTGGTGAAAAACTGATGGGAGCTGAGTTGTAAAGGCGATATTTGACTTGGAAGGGATATTACAGACAAGGAGAAATGGAACAAACATAGAGAACTGAAAATTCATCAGTGAAACTCAGGGGAGTTAATGGATCCATTTCAAGTACAGGGTTTTTATAGAACATCCTTTCCCGAACGATGACAATGAGGTGCTGGATGTGAAGAAAAAGAAGTTTCTCTAATAGCAGGAGTTAGAGGAATATTTGGTAAAATAAACACATTCTTCACAGGACTTTTCAGAGACTTTACAAGGAATTCTCTCATGCTCATGTGATCCTTGACACTGCGGTGCATGTTTCTTACATCTCTGGAGACCAACATGGCAATTGTTGATTTAGAGCGTGATGTGAGAGATTAAACAGGTGACTTGGAGACAGACTGGAGGGTTTGGAGTGTTAGACTAAGCCACCTGAGCATAAATGTGTGGGGAGTAGGCGTCCCTGGTTGTGGAGTCTGCCACCTGGTATGTCCACACTGCCCCCGTCCTGGGCTAGCTCATCTCAAAGTTGGTTGCCTATCTCCATTTGACAATGGATTTGGATACTGTGTTCAGTAGCAGTTCCTTTACAGCACTGGTAGCGTTAACAGAGTTCATACAGGCAGACTTCTTCGAGCAGGGCTAGCACAGCACAAGCACTCAGAGCGTTACATGATACTAATGGGGAGTGGCTGGACATTTATGAGCAAAGATATGGCACCATAAAAGAAGTATTTATGGAAAACGAATCTTTCATCAAAAAAGAAAACCAGTTGAGACCGTGGATGTAACAGTAGGAAGAAGAAGAAAGGACCGGATTTTATTGGTGAAAACGCCATTCACAACATGATAACAAACAGGAATACTTGATTACAGGCCTAGAATGCAAATCTCGAATGTGCTGGTGTGTAACTTGTTTAAAATGAAGTCGTTTCCTTTGATTAAATAGCACCATATAAAGATTTCCTCAAATTATCTTGAGTGTGTGAATGTGACTTTTTCCTTCACTCTGTGGCATTACTTGAAATAAATTAAAACAGACTGAAGTATAGAAAATAAGATTTTAGTTTAGGAGGATAGGACCATTATAAACTTAGGAAAATCACTTTTATTAGAGAAAAAAATGATAACATTGAATAAATTGGTCTTTAGGCTTTTAATAAAAGCAATATAAAGAGAAAATGTCCTAAGAGTATTTAAACATTTTTTAAAAGTTTATTTATTTTTTGACATAGAGCAAGCAGGGGAGATAGAGAGGGAGACACAAAATCCAAGGTACGCTCCAAGCTCTGAGCTGTCAGCACAGAGTTTGACATGGGGCTCAAACTCACAAACCATGATATCATGACCTGAGCCAAAGTCAGACACTTAACCAACTGAGCCACCCAGGTGCTCCTAAACAAAAAATGTTCTAAATAATAGACTAAAAATGGAAAAGTAGTAACAGGAAAATAGTTAGGATCACATATATAGGTTAAAGTTATCAAAATTATATGAGATTTAACTCTTAAGAATCAACTTTTTTAATGTAAACTTAAAATCTTAGTTGGATCAGGAGGTTAAAAATACAGACTAAGTGATTATAAAGTTTTATTTTCAGGAAAATGATATGAAATTGACTTTAGAAAAAGCATGTAGTTCATAGGAATGGATAAAATCATTGCATTATGTATATTCAAATTATCATTTAAAATACAGACCTGAAAATAAGTAAAATATTTCAAGGAACCCAGAATTTGAAAATAAGGGCTAATAAAAATGCACTATAAATATGCCATCAATTTGATATTTCAGACTGACTTGAATGTTAATATTTTAGGGAAGTTTTGTAACTTGGTTATGCTGCTTGCCGAACGCAGTGTGAACCAGTTGTAAATTACTCCTGTTTTGACTAGAACACTAGCACTGGCCTTTGAACTCTGTAAGATGATTGGCATCACTTAAGTTGATGTGAAAAACTTAAGTTGGGGCTTTGATTAAACCATTTACCTTACATGCAGGCTGGTGGGAAAGTCTTTGGTGCACAAATGCTATTGACTTTTTAGTCCCAAACTAATGTGAAGACGATTAAAATACCGCTTTTTATAATAAATCTATCAAAACGGATGGTAGACTCTACTCTTGATTTACACTATTTTGCCTGTGTGGAAAAAAGAAAAAACAAACTGCTTTATATCTTTATGATCTGTTCATGTCAGAAATTGGTCTGTAAATTATTAATACTGATTAGATAGAATTTATTCTTTCTAAACTGTTGATGAGGCAGTAGTGACCTATAGTTTCACAGACAAATTCCCCAAAGAAATCTGGATTCTATATATTTCTGGTTGGTACCCAATGCTGTTTTGTGAAGCTGAAAACTGAAGGATCAAAAAGGGCTATCTGGCTGTCGTTCACTCAACAGCTCAAACTTGAAGCACTTCAGGGCATGATTAAGGAGTTAATTTTACAGGTACTGTTTACTCCAGGAAGGCCTGAAGAGAAGATATTTGGGATACTTGTTTGTTTTAGATGCACTAGACATGGTCCTCCATAATTTTAAGCCCATTATGTGGAAAAACTGTAACGTATGTACAACTAGACAAATATGTTAGATATGTTGTGGTCCTTTTCTCTAAATCTCAGGTTGTATTACTTGGCTTTCCCCATGTTATTAATGAAAAATATGCTGGACATACATACACCTTAGCATATTTGAATTAAGTTTTCCGCTAGATAGTGACCTCGGGCATATCATTCATGCAGACAAAGCATATTTGTTACACATGGATTCTTGTGCCCTTGTGCTTAGAAAAAATTACCTCATTAACACTTCATTGAAACAGTAAAATAGTCGTAAACCAGAGAACAAATGCAAAGTCTTTGAAATGTTCTGAATATATTCAGTATTTTTATTTCTCCGGTATATTCTTCAAATAATTACCAGATACATAAAATAGGCATGTTTTGTTTTTGTTTTTTTTAAGCGAGAGTATGAAACAATTCTCTTACTGAGCCTGTATTACCTTACCTTGAGAATCAAGTAGATACTTTGAGGCATAACCTGCCTATTACCTTTCATCCTATGGTGTGCATTACAACGGAAGTTTTTTATGTGAAATCTTGCCTTCAGTTGAAAACTGATAACTTGATATATTAACTGTCAAATAGCTAACAGTTAACTTGTAGGCAACTCAGGTTTGG
The DNA here is from genome assembly GCA_017311185.1 of Proteles cristata cristata. Lineage (NCBI taxonomy): Eukaryota > Metazoa > Chordata > Mammalia > Carnivora > Hyaenidae > Proteles > Proteles cristata. The sequence continues at coordinate 188,947 of JAESUZ010003505.1, forward strand.
AAACTGTTAGGGCCATCATGGTCTGAGAACTTGGGAAATTTCTTTTGTCTTGCTCAGTTGAATGGTAAAGAGAGCCTTTTCCATCTATTCAGCTTGACAGATTCTTCTTATGAAAAATCAGTCATCTTCCACATCTCCAGACTTGGCCTGTGTGCTCTATAAGTATGTATGACATGCGTGAGCAGGGAGGGATTTGAACCTCCTTTTTGGGTTCTTCATCATTTTTGAATATCTGGAATCTGTCCACTTCAATAGCACTCTACTATCATTTCAGGGAGGTTTCAGATACTCTGGGAGAGTTGCCCCTGAGACTTGGGGTAGCCATGTCTTTGCTCTGTGTGCTTGGGCTTGCAGACTGAGACTTGATTTTTCTTTTCTTCTAATTCCTTGTATAGCCTAACTCTTGAGGGTGCTGTTTCAGAACAAGACTGCCTGATTCCCAGTCCTTCTGCCGCTCTCTGGTTGACCTTTGCAAGTCACTCAACTTCTGTGTTTGTTTCATCTATAAGATGGCGTTGGAGAAACTGAACAGTAATACAAACTGTTTAAAATGATCCACAGGGATAAGCCGCTTGTTAGATCAATCTTACTACTGTGTTACCTCAGGATTCGTGCCGGGGCACATAGCACTAAGGCTGTGTTTTTTTGGTTTACTGGAAGCACTGCCATAAATCACTTTCTTGTCTGGTTAATCACGACAGCCATCCCTCCAAAAACACAAAGAGTTAGTATTGTTGACAGCTCAGGAAAAACTGCATAAATAGAACCAGGTCTTCCCCCGCATAGCTTTCCAGTTGAGAAATGAGAGTGGCAGATTGATGCCCAAACCTACATTGGTATGAACTGGTACGGAATTGTCTGCCCGTGGTGGAATACTGGAGTTCCTTGTTCTTCAGGAGAATAGTTCATAAGGAGGAGAAAGGTGGAGCTCAGAGGAACTCCTACAGTTCATTGTTCTCAAATGTGCCCATCTGACAATTCTATCACCACCACATTGGAGTGGGCAGAGGAGAGTCAGATTGATTTGTCAGTTTGCACCTGTGTATGGATGGGGGCATCAATCAGGAGTGGGAAACCAGGTATCCACCTTGACCATGTTGTATGAGGTGGGAGACTACTACCTAATCCACGGTCATAAAATACTTAGACCAGCTACCGTTCCCCCCCGCCCGGAGGCATATTTTCATTCGGGTGGAGGCTGTGACAAAGGCATTCCCCATACTTTGTCTATATTGAACACGGTCATAATCATAGTAAAGCCATAGGTCCAACAAAAATCGACACAGAAGCATGTGTCTCTTGACTGTTCAAGATGAGTGACTTCATGGTATTTAACTAATATTGATCCTTTGTGAATTTGAAATACTCTAATTTTTCATACTTTAATTCATTGTGTGAAACGGTGTGTCTCTAATACTGCCTTATTAGCTGTTCTTCAGTCTACTCAGGACTTGGATGGTCTATCCCTTCACCCAGGGACCACTGGCATCTTTGCTAGTTCTGAAAGTGAACTGTTTTATCTTCAAAATGAAGGAGGCACATACTGGTAGTGAGCCCCCTCACATGAAATGACAGTGTAATGTGTGGAGTTGAAGGTGCTAGGTTTCAAGTAAAGAAGAAAATAGCTGATGTTTTGAGTAGGCATCACTCCTTCCCAAATCAATAGTAAGTCAATGCTCTTGAAAAATAGGATGGTATCTGTACCACTACCTTGAATGCTCTTAGTATTTTTTTAAATAAATGAAGCTATGTCTGCAAATACAATGGATCTATAGCTGAACACTAAGCTCCAATAGATAATATGGATATTGATTTCTGTGAGCTGTCTTTATTACTCCAGGAATGAGGAATTAATGTCCTCAGTGATTGTATCATAAGAAAAACAGAGAAAATAGGAAATTTGTTTGAACAGTGGAGAAATTCTGTGGCAACATTTCAAAGCTATAGTAGACTACACAAAATCTATAGTTGTACCCTGTGAAGGTCAAGGAAAGAAATGTAGATGAATTTTGTCATCAGTTAAAATCTAACTGTACCATATAAAACTATGAAAAATTGAAATTGTTTTCAAGCATGGTTGGACAGCTACCAACAAATGACAGGATTCATTTAACCAACTCTTCACATACAAACTCTTTCTTTAAATAATGGATTTATTGACCATCTGTACGTTTATTATCTACATAGAATGGGAATCCTAGAATTCAATATATGTGTTTCATCCTATAATTCCCTGAGCATATAACTCAGTTGCTTTTGATAAATGGCTATTGATATTGATGATACCTTGGGGTGGGATTGGAAAAATAAGGATCCAAAGGATATTATCATGTTATGACAACGGCTAAAATATAACGAGATATTTTCCAGGTTCTGGCCACAGTTCTTTACAAGCATTACTTGTTGAATCCATACAACTACATCATGCTCTACTAGGTATGAGAAATCTGATGTGCAGTAACTGGATAAGTTGCTTAGAAAATGATGTGCCATTATAAATCTGAGGAATTGTGCCCAGATGGTTCCCTCTATCTGCAGTGTTCTTCTCTTGGTATTTCTTTGGCTTGTTTCTCATTAAGTTCTCCTCTCCAGTCTCATACTTGACTCACTGTCCTAACTAAAATAGCAACTCTGGGGGCGCTTGGGTGGCTTAGTTGGGTGGCAAAGTGTTCTACTTTGGCTCAGGTCATGATTTCATGGTTTGTGAGTTTGAGCCCCTTGCCGGGATCTCTGCTGACAGCTCTGAGCCTGGAGCCTGCTTCTGATTCTGTATTTCCTTTTCTCTCTCTACCCCTCCCTCACTCACATTTTGTATCCCTCCCTCCTCTCTCTTTCTCGTGCTCTCACTCAGAAAGAAGTAAACAGTAAAGAGTTAAAAACATATAAAATGAAATGAAACAACTCTTACCCTACTCTATTTCCTTTGATTTTTATTCATCTTTATTGACTACCATTTAACAATCTATACACTTGAATTATTCTATAGTTTTGCTCCCCAGACTTGAATATAGTAGTGTTTTAGCTCCCTGCTTTAGAAACCTTAAATTTCTTGAACACACTCCAGGAAATAGTCGCTTAAATGATAACAGAATAAATGGTGTAAGCCTATCCATGTAGGCTTAAACCATGAAGAAGTTTTAAAAAAATATTTAGCACATTGTTCAGAGCACATTGTTTGAATAATGATTGTTGAATAATGATTCAAACTATGTAATATTTTGTAGGGTTTTCTCCACTAAGGTTCTGTATTCTTTTTTTTTTTTTTTTTTTGGATACTGAAATTTATTTTTTTTCTCCCAGTGAATGTGTCTATCAAATTGTTGAACTGTAGAAATACCTGGAGAACATAATTCAGACATAGTGGTATATTCTTAAGACAACTAAGAAACCCTCCAAGGCATAGGAAGTTTGTGGATTTTGTGCTGACTTCTCAGTAGTTCATAGGAATGTGGAGAAAGCTTGACTGCATCTAAGTTAACATATTTAAACTGTTTTGTATTCTGACTTCCAGTGTAGACTGGTAACAAGTTAATGATTTGTGTTTCAAACACTGTTGGAAGTTGATTCCAACAACATCTGCACAGGCTCATTGCCTTGGGGAAGACATAAACTGAAACCATTGTGGTAAATCCCAATTAGGAAGGAATTTAGAGTCTTCATCCCCTTTATAATAGTATCTTTTTTTCCCCTTTATTGGCTATACATGTCTGTCTGATGTGCGTGTGTGTGCGCGCACACACACACACATACACACAGTAGTACATCATGTCAGGGTAAAGTGAACTTGGAATTTAGCCCCTGAGCCTAGTTTTAAGTGACATTTTTCATGCTTTTCACCAAGTCTGTATGTGACAATATAGGATCTGAAACAGTTTTTCTTTTACCCGTTTAAAAAATTTCCCATATCGTTGCCCACAGCGAGAATAAAAGCTGTGTGATAGTAAGTATTTTCAACACTTCCTTTGCTGAAATAAAACTTCCCTAAAGGTATAGTTGCAGAGTAGATAAACACAACCATAGCCGAATGAAACAATGGAAATACAGTGTTGTCCTAGATGGAGAATAATTCTTCACTGGATTTTCAATACAAGAAAATTTCATTACAGTACACATTCAAAAATTTAGTCCACACCATAGGGACTTAATTTTTTAATAAAATGGCCACATTTGAAAATACATAGTTGTTATTTTAAAAATGAAACTCCCCTTTTTATGTTCCATCCATATTGCTACACATGGGCAGATTTCATTGTTTCTCATTGCCATGTAGTATTCCATCGTATAGATAAACCACATCTTGATCCATTTGTCCGTTGATGGACACTTAGGCTCTTTCCATGTTTTAGCTATTGTGGAGAGTGCTGCTATGAACATTGGGGTACATGTGCTCCTATGCATCAGCATTTCTGTATCCCTTGGGTAAATTCCTAGCAGTGCTATTGCTGGGTCATAGGGGAGTTCTATTGTGAACTTTTTGAGGAACCTCCACTGTGTTTTCCAGAGGAGCTGCACCCGTTTACATTCCCACCAACAGTGTAGGAGGGTGCCCGTTTCTGCACATATTTGCCAGTATCTAGAGTTCTCTGATTTGCTCATTTTAGCCACTCTGACTGGCGTGAGGTGGTATCTCAGTGTGGTTTTGATTTGTATGTCCCAGATGAGGGATGCTGAGCATCGTTTTATGTGTCTGGTGTCCATCTGGATGTCCTCTTTGGAAAAGGGTCTGTTCATGTGTTCTGCCCATTTCTTCAAGGGATTATTTGGTTTTCAGGTGTGGAGTTTGGTGAGTTCCTTACAGATTTTAGATACTAGCCATTTATCTGATATGTCATTTGCAGCTATCTTTTCCCATTTTATCGGTTGCCTATTAGTTTTATGGATTGATTCCTTTGCCGTGCAGAAGATTTTTATCTTGATGAGGTCCCAATAGTTCATTTTTGCTCTTGATTCTTTTGCTTTTGGGGATGTGTCAAGAAAGAAATTGCTGTGGTTGAGGTCAAGGAGGTTGTTTCCTGCTTTCTCCTCTAGGGTTTGATGGTTTCCTCTCTCTCATTCAGCTCCTTTATCCATTTTGAGTTTATTTTTGTGTAGGGGGTGAGAAAATGATCTAGTTTCATTCTTCTGCATGTTGCTGTCCAGTTCTCCCAGCACCATCTGTTAAAGAGGCTGTCTTTTTTCCATCTGATACCCTTTCTACTTTGTCAAAGATTAGTTGGCTGTACATTTTTGGGTCCAATTCTGAGTTCTCTATTCTATTCCACTGGTCTATGTGTCTGTTTTTTTTTTTTTTTTTGCCAATACCATACTGTCTTGATGATTCCAGCTTTGTAGTAGAGGCTAAAGAGTTGATGCCTCCTGTTGTGGTTTTCTTCAATATGACTTTGGCTATTCGGGGTCTTTTGTGGTTCCATACAAATTTTAGGATAGTTTGTTCTAGTTTTAAAAAGAATGCTGGTGCAGTTTTGATTGGGATTGCATTGAATGTGTAGATAGCTTTGGGTAGTCATGACATTTAACACTATTCTTCTGATCCATGAGCATGTAATGTTTTTCCATTTCTTTGTGTCTTCTTCAATTTTCTTAAGTTTTCAATAGTTTTCATCGTACAGATCTCTTATATCTTTGGTTAGGTTTATTCCTAGGTATTTTATGTTTTTTTGTTGATTGTGAAAGGAAATGGTTTCTTGAGTTCTCTTTCTGTTGCTTCATTGTTGGTATATATAAATGCAACCGATTTCTGTACAATTATTTTGTACCCTGAAACTTTGCTGAATTCATGGGTCAGGTCTAGGAGGCTTCTGGTGGAGTCTGTTGGGTTTACTATGTAGAGCATCATGTCGTCTCCGAAAAGTTAAAGTTTGACGGCTTCTTTGCCCTTTCTGATGCATTTTATTTCCTTCTGTTATGTTACTGCTGAAGCTAGGACTTCCAGCACTATTTGAAACAACAGTGGTGAGAGTGGACATCCCTGTCATGTTCACAATCTCCAGGGGAAAGCTCTCAGTTTTTCCCTGTTGAGGATGATGTTAGTTGAGGGCTTCTCATAAATGGCTTTTATGATGTTTATGTAAGTTCTTTCTATCCTGACGTTCTCAAGTTTCTTTATTAAGAAGGAATGCTGTATTTTGTCAAATGCTTTTCTGCATCTATCCACAGGAACATACAGTTTTTACCTTTACTTTCTTTAAGGCTATGTATTACATTGATTTGCAAATATCGGACCAGCCCTGTATCCTAGGAATGAATCCCACTTGATCATGGTGGATAATTCTTTTTATGTGCTGTTGAATTTGATTTGAAAGTATCTTGTTGAGGATTTTTGCATCTGTATTCATCTAGGATGTTGGCCTGTAGTTCTCTTTTATTGCTTAGTCTCTAGCTTGGGAATCAAAGTGATGCCAGCTTTGTAGAATGAGTCTGGAAATTTTCCTTTCATTTCTATTTTTTGGAATAGCTTGAGAAGAATGGGTATTAACTCTGTTTTAAACGTCTGGTAGCATTCCCCAGGGAAGCCATCTGACCCAGGGCTCTTATTTGTTGGGAGATATTTGATAACAGATTCAATTTCTTCACTAGAAATTGAATGGGTCTGTTCAGATTTTCTGTCTCTTCCCATGTGAATTGTGGTAGTGAGTGTGTGTTTAGGAATTTGTCCATTTCTTCTAGGTTGTCCAGTTTGTTGGCATATACTTTTTCATAGTATTTCCTGATAAGTGCTTGTATTTCTGAGCGGTTGGTTGTAATAAGTCTATTTCATTCATGATTTTGTCTACTTGAGTGCTCTCTTTTCTTTTTGAGAAGCCTGGCTAGAGGCTTGTCAGTATTTTGTTGTTGTTGTTGTTATTGTTTTCATAAAAACTCTTGGTTTAATTGATCTGTTCAACTGTTTTTTTTATTCTATATTGTTTATTTCTGCCCTGATTTTTAATATTTCTCTTCTACTGGGCTTGGGGTGCTCTTGTTGCTCTCCTTTTGGTTCCTTTAGGTGAGCTGTTAGATTTTGTACTTGTGCTTTTTCTCATTTCTTCAAATAAGCCTGGAGTGCAATGTACTTCCCTCTTAGGACTGCCTTTGCCGCATTCCAGAGTTTGAAATGTTGAATTTTCATTTTTGTTTGATTCCACATATTTTTTAATTTCTTCTTTAATTGCATGATTGGCCAATTCGTTATTAGTAGGTTATTCTTTAACGTCCATGTTTTTGGAGGTTTTCCAGACTTCTTCCTGTGGTTGATTTCAAGTTTCATAGCATTGTGTTCTGAAAGTGTGCATGGTATGACCTCGATTCTTTTATATTTATTGAGGGCTGCTTTATGTCCCAGAATGTGATCTTTCTTGGAGAATGTGCCATGCACACTTGAGAAGAAAATGAATTCCATGTCCTTAGGATATAGAGTACTAAATATATGTCAAATCTGTCTGGTCCAGTGTGTCGTTCAAGTCCATTGTGTCTTTAGTGATTTCCTGTCTAGTTGATCTATCCATTGATGTAAGTGGAGTATTAAAGTCCCCTGGTATAAGCACATTGTTATCTATAACATTGTTTCTGTTGGTGATTGTTTTATGTATTACTAGGCTTTGATATTCAGTGCATAGGCATTTGTAATTGTTAGCTCTTCCTGATGGATAGACCTTGTACTTATTATATAATGCCCTTCTTCATCCCTTGTTACTGTCTTTAAAGTCCAGTTTGTATGATAAAAGTATAGCTACTCCAGCTTTTTTTGACTTCCAGTAACATGATATATTTTTCTCCATCCCCTTATTTTCAATCTGAAGATGTCCTCAGGTCTAAAATGAGTTTCTTGTAGACAGCTAATGGATGGATTTTTTTAAAAATCCATTCTATCTTGTGTATTTTCATTGGAGCATTTAGTCCATTTACATTGAGTGTTATTATTGAAAAATAATGATTTAAAGTCATTGTGTGCTTTGTAGGATTCATGCTTGTGGTGTCTCTGGTACCTTGTGTACCTTGCAAGATTTCCCTCAGAGTCCCCCTCTTGATTTTTTTGTAGGACTGATTTAGTGGTGATGAATTCTTTGAATTTTTGTTTATTTGGAAAGACTTTGATCTCTTCTTCTATTCTGAATGGCAGGCTTGCTGGATAGAGGATTCTTGGCTGCATATTTTTTTCTGTACATCACATTGAAGATCTCCTGCCATTCCTTTCTGGCCTGCCAAGTTTCAATAGATAGGTCTGTCACCCCTCTGATAGGTTTCCCTTTGTATGTAGGGCCCTTTTCTCCCTAGCTGCTTTCAGAATTCTCTTTGACCTTATATTTTGCCATTTTCACTATGATATGTCATGCGGATCAATTCCAGTTCCTTCTGAGGGGTGTTCCCTGTGCCTCTTGGATTTCAGTGTGTTTCTTTTCCCAAATTGGGGAAGTTCTCTGCTATAATTTGTTCAAGGACTCCTTCAGCGCTTTTCCGTGTCTCTTCCTCTTCTGGAATTCCTGTGCTACAGATATTGTTCTGTTTGATTCTATTGCTCAGCCCTTGAACTCTCCTTTCATGTTCCTGGATCAGTTTCCCGGCTACCTCTTTCTCTATAATTGTGTCTTCTAATTCACCTATTCTCCTCTCTGCCTCTTCAATCCATGCATTGGATGCCTCTATTTTATTCATCCCATTTAAAGCATTTTATTAATTTATCACATGTATTTTTTAAATTCCATAGTCTTTGTAGCAATAGTTTCTCTGATGTCTTCCATGCTGTTTTCAAGCCTAGTAATTAATTTTATGATTATTCTAAATTCTTGTTCATTTATTTTGCTTATATCTGTTTTGAGGAGTTCTTTAGCTGTCATTTCTTCCTGGAATTTCTTTAGAGTAGACTTCTTCCGTTTCATCATTTTGGTTAGCTTTCTATTGTTAGTTTTAAAAGCTAGTTATGCACTCTGCTCTTGCGAGTACTGCTGTATTAAAGAAGTCTGTCTTTCCAGGGCCTGTCCATTCAGGAAGTGTTCTTTGAATGGTGTCTCTTGGTCTCTCTTTTTGAGACTTTGGTTATTTTATTTCCCTACTACTAGTGGTATTTGGGACTCGCCACCTTGTTTGCTTTGGCTTGTTTCTTGAGGTAGTCCAGGAAAAGAAAATAGACAGACAAACACATAGGGAACAAAGGCACACAAATGCACAGACAAATCCAACAAACACAGAAACCAGAACGGAAAAAGAAAGGGAAAAAAGGGGGGAAAAAGGAAAGAAAAACAGAAAAGAGGAAAAACAAATAATAAAAAGTAAGATAAAAAATTGAAAAAGAAAAAATCCAATAGACAAAGGACAGTCTAAAAGCATAAACCCAGAATTCCCAGCTACAAATAAAGAGCCTGTTGTATGCAGCGCTGCTGGAAGAGCAGATACAAAGCGAGAAATGACAGGGAAGGAAGGAAGTGAAAATGGACGATGACCAGACAGAGAAACTAAGAGGCTTAATTCAGAGAGAGCAAGAAGAGAGTATGGTAAGAGGTGATGGGAAAGAAATGAAAATAATGATACTCAGAGAAACTGTATAGTCTAATTACTCTAGAGAGAGGGAGAGAGAGATGGGTAGTGGTGGAGGTGTAGAATATGCATCTAGAGAATGTATTGAATGTGACTGTTTTAGCAAACCAGTGACCAGAGTGCCCAGTTCAGCAGAGGGGAGGGATATGAATGAGACAAGGGAAAATATATCTGAATAGAAAGAATTGATCTGGAATTAATCACAGCAGTGCATCCATGTGGTCTTGCCCTGGGATCTGGTATTAAAAAAAAAAAAAAGGCGTGGTCTGGTGTAGGCGGGCCTTAGCCTCTACTGTATCCTGGGGGCCGCTCCCTGAGGTCCAGTCCTGGTGGTTGTGGGGAGAGTCCCTTCTAGAACCAAGTGGTGCAACTCTTCGGGTGTGATCTCCCTATGCCAAGGGCATAGCCATGGTGGGCCGAGCTCTATGTCCCCAGCCAGGCCTCCTTTCCAGATCTTAGCCCGCGCGCCCCGTTGATACCTCCGGAAACATAAACCTGCAGCCAGGTCCCTCCGAGCAGCTTCAAGCTGGTGGCCTCCCCCCTGGGGACCGAGCCCAGAGCGGCGGCGGAGCGGCTTCAGGCGCCACCGCGTCCCCTCCAGGTGGAGCAGGCGAGCGGAGGAGCAGCGCCTCCTGGCTGTGACCTGGGACCAGTGCGTCCCACTCAAGGTCATCTGCACAGCAGGAGACGGGGTCCCTCTGTGTCTCCAGCCGAGGTTTTCTCTTCTCCAGGGCCAGGGACAGTTCCTTGAGCAGTTTCGGCTGCTCTTTCTTCCCCCCTGGACTCACCGAGGCTCCCCGCAGAGGGGGCTCCTTCCCCTCCCTCCGTCTCCCAGGTCTGGACCCGATTTTATCTTCCCCAGTTCGCACTCCCGCTATGAGGCTTTCTCAGCGGACTCTGTCCCCTTCTCCTCCCAGACCCCTGGATTCTGTACGGGTCCCTGTGGCTTCAGGCCTTCTCCGTGTGACAGGTGGGGGCGAGGGAGATGGACGGAGCTCCCTGCTTCTCCGCCAACTTGCCTCCCGCAGACTGAAAAGCTTCTGCCCAGCAAAGGACACCATCCACAAAAGGAAAAGGCAGTCGATTTCCAAAGTCGGTTCCAGGTCCTGGTTTGCCAAGTCTTCTCGGGTCAGGGAACCAAATGTTGGAAAGCTGGTCTGTCTGGTGCCCTCAGAAATCCTGGAAGGGAGGAGGTTTATTTCACACCCGTGGGCTTGAGATTATTCCCAGAGGTCTGAACCGCCCCTTTTTGTTTCTAATCATTGACCTTCTTTTAAAAATGAGCTTTAAAAAAATACTCTTCATTGAAGTAGTATTTGATTTCCCTTATGGTTTATAAAACTACTAATTAAAAAGTATTGGGAATAATTATTGGTTTCTAACTTCAAGCACTTATTATAATAATAAGTTACTTCATTCAACAACCCATAATCAGAAATTGATAGAATTAAGGAATAAACTTGAGAAATGCAGAGACTGAGGCAATATAGAGCATGATCTCAAACCATCACTTAATGCTGTTATTATACTCGATTTTCTGTTAGAATTTGAAATTATAGGCTAGTGGCTTTTTGTTGTTGTTCAAGTAGTATAATAAATGCTTTGAGTTTATAGTGTATGTTACTTGATTGTATATGGGCTGGAGTGATGTTTTGTCTTTGCGTGTTAAACTTTGATGTATTTTTCAAACTAAATCTTTGATGCTGAAATCCTTAGACACTTAACTCATTCAGGGAGATGGACCACTGAGTACATACGGTACACTATTCTTAGGAACTGGTTTAAAGACTTTTATAAAAACGTGTAACAGCCAGCAACTTTGTTATTGGAATAACCAAGCTCTGGAAGAGAGAATTCTGTAATGTCGCAGATGAGCAGACACTTTGAAAAACTGCAACCTCTTGAGATACTCTTCTTGTAAGTATCATTATCATTTTGAGTTTGGGGGGGTCCTTGGTTTCTCCCCCCCCCCCCCAATACCTTGTATCCAGCGCTGACTTTAAGCAGATTGCAGTGGCGGCTCCTCTAAATACAGAGCCCTGATGAATCATTTTCCATTTTGATCAGCCCTATGGACCACGAATCTTGTGTAAAATCAAAATTTCCAGAGGCTTGAACTGTCTGTCCCCTAAAATCTTTATGTGGACTTGAGCCTTAGTTTGGAAGATGGAAATTATAACCGGGTTGCTGCTGAGTCAGATCTAGAGTTAATCCTCTGACTTAAACCATGTGAAGAGTGCATTACATTGGGAGACTGAGGCTGTAGAACCCCAGCCACTGGGGTAAGGGGTCCTAGAGGAAGCTGGGTGCTTCAGAGCGAAAGCCAGCTTTCCAGAGGAAAATGGAGACCTGTGGAAGAGAAGGCAGAAGGTCCATCGGCCCGGGATTGTTCAGATTGGAGGGGCTGCTCAGCTGATCAGTGTGCTAGAAAATTACTGCAAACAGATGGGCAGGTGAATCGCAGACACGGAAGGCTTTCTATGGTGAGTGCAGGCAGAACAGAGAGAATAGGGGGCATCCCTCTGGGAGCAATCTCAGGGAATCTTGGGTGCCGAGTTGCAGTCACTTCAGGTTCAGTAGTTTTGTTTTAAAATCCAACAGCAGACTTAAAAACATGGTATTCTTTGCCTCCCACCAGAGGAAAGAAGTGTGATTGTTGGTGGAAGTTTGGGCAGGTGAGTGGGTGAATGCATTGAGTTCAGGGCCAACTGGGGTCAGAGGACCCTGCTTTGTGTGATAGCCAGATACAGGCCGTGGCTACAGTATAAACTATGCACGTGATTCATGAACAGGCACATACCTTTGGAATTGTCACCTAGTTGGAGACACCCTCACCAGAGCCGTTGGACACTGTCTTAGTGCCATCGATGAGTGGAGATCAACACGGGGATGGACAGTTTTCTCACCAGCCTGCAGGGAAGCTGCTGTAGTGTAGGTGGCACCCGGGGAGGGGACAGTAGAACATGGAGGTTTCTCTTTCGCTGCGCCACCACCCCTTCCTAAGGAACCATAACCACCTCCCAGTACTGAGCAACTTCCCAGATTCCCCCAAAGCCTCCCCACGTGGGTCTTGGACTCTATCCGTTCATTTCCTCACAAATTTGTTCCTGGCCCTCATTACACCATGCTTGTCGCATCTGGTGTGTACTGTGCTGTGCACTCAAATTGTGCCCTTTACCTCCTGGCCTCCTCTCTCCCTTCCAGTCCAAAATACTTGTGTTGACCTGTGTCAATCTCCACCTCTTCTGTGAAGATGTATCTTCAGTGAGCTCTTACCCTGTTAGTGCGACGGTATGTAGAAAAACTCCCGTGCCACTGCTAAGTTATGCTCTCTAGTATCTTGTGTGTGGTTCATGCGTGTAAATTTGTCTCCCGAACTAGAAGGTAAAATTGTGATGGAAGGGACTGTGTTAGAAATCATACTCTATGCCATGTCTGCCAGCGACATCATAGACAAAAAACATATGTTGAACATAAACATTCAGATTCTTAGGTTTTCCTCATCTCCGTTGGGAACAGAAGATAAAACACTAAGATAAGTGGTTGAGAGTTCGATTTGTTGTCCATAGTTTCCCTGGATAGCTTAGTACATTCTATTCTTTGAAATAAGGCAGTTTGGACTGCTGACCCTCAGGCAGTTTCTTAAACTCTCCGAAACTCCATTCCATCACCTGTAAAATGGAGAAGTTGACCTCAGCTTCTGTGATTCTATCACAGTAATTTATGCCTAAGTAGATTCAAAAGTAGCAGTGTCTTTGCAAGTCTCTTACGAAGACAGTTTTTTAATCCTCTGCTAATTCATGTATCCTTAAAAAATAACTCCACTGTCCCTTTCACTGTGCCACGTGATGGGAACACAAAGTGCCCCGTAAGAGGCTTCACCCAGCCCTTCTAGAGAAAATAAGCAGGGAAGTAGGAGAGAAGTCAAGAAGTCAGGTGTAGTGTGGTCCCAGCACTTCAGCGTCACTGGAGAGCTGCTTAGCAATGCGGATTCTGTAGCCCACCCCAGACTTCCCGAATCAGGAGTCCGGGGGCTACTTTGTAGCCTTCTCATCCTAGCAGCCCTGATGCCCAGCGCGTGAGGCCTCCTGGTGTGATGAAGGAGAAGCACATGGGATCAACAAATGTCTTTTCCTTACTGGGAATTTGAGCACAGTTACTTAAATCTTTGAATCTCATTTTTTTTCTTCTTTGTCAAATTAGGTTACTTTAAAGGTCTTTTTTTCTTTTCTAATTGAGAATAAAATGGGATATTTGCCAAAGCTGTGATGCAGCACCCGGCAAATAATGAATATAGGTGTTGATACAATGTCTTGATGAGGTGAAACACTTAATGTTTTAATTAAAAAAGGTCTAGTTTTGAGAAAGAACACAAGTTGGAGAGGGTGAAGAGAGAGAGAGAGAGAGAGAGAGAGAGAGAGAGAGAGAGAGAATCCAAAGAGGCTCTAGGCTCCAAGCTGTCAATGCCGAGCCCAACACGGGGTTCAAACTCCTGAACCGTGAGTTTATGACCAGAGCTGAAGTCGGACGCCTAACCAACTGAGCCACCCTTGCGCCCCTGAAGTGAAACCCTTTAAATGAGGAAACAGGTTTTATTATCCTGTAGGTGTTGAGAAGTCAAATTATTCTCCATTCTCCGTTTCCCATAAAAATGAAATCTAACTCGGGGCGCCTGGGTGGCTTAGTCGGTTAAGCGTCCGACTTTCGCTTAGTTCGTGATCTCGCGGTTCGTGGGTTCGACCCTCGCGTCGGGCTCTGTGCTGACTGCCAGCTCAGAGCCTGGAGCCTGTTTCAGTCTGTGACTCCCTCTCTCTCTGACCTTCACCTGCTCACGCTCGCTCGCTCTCTCTTTCTCTCTCCTAGAAATAAATAAAACATTTAAAAAAATGAAATCTAACTTAAGAGCAGCAGGTTTTCAGGAATGAACCTGGGCTATGATTAAAAATTTCTGACTCTGTGCCTTCATCTGCTTATTGTAAACCAGTTGGTACTTACTATTTCACACAGTGTTAACTCCATAATAGGCCATCTAGGAATATCTTGTCATGCTTTGATGATAGCCCCATTTTTAAGTAAAAGTTCAACTGCAACATGTGCATAAACAAGGCTGAAGTTAAAAGAATTTTTACAAATGTAATTTACTTGTATAATCAGTGCTTCTTGGGGAAAAAAGAAAATGCATTCCCAGCACCCAGAAATCTCTTGTATTCACTATCACTTGTCTATTTCCTTCTCTCCAAGTGTAACCACTGTCTTTAATTCTAATGCTCTAGATTAGTTCGATTGGTTTTGAACCTGCTATAAATTGAATTGTACAGTTATTACCTGCTGTGTCTACACTCACTGTGGGATTCACACATGTTCTTTTTTGCATGTAGCAATAGTTCATTTTTGCTCTGTGTCCCACGTGATTTTTCATGAGTAATAAAAGGAGTGTATGTGGCAAATTTGATCCAGGAATCATTCTAGTAAGGCGAAGGCCAAAGAGGGAGTTGATAATACCTATAAAAGTCTGGGATCCAAGCATGTTGTGTGTGTCTACTTTCAGACTACACTCTGGATAGAAGATCTTGCTGGACCTCTGCCAGCCTATTCAGTATTCCCCCACCCAGGTGCGATAGCCTCTTTCGTAGAGTTGATTCTTACTAATAGACACAAACAAGAGAAACATTCTAGAAAAGCCTGAGTCCCATACATATAGTACAGGGGTAACTCAGACTTCACAGAGTTCGTCCCCAAACCCATTCCTGTCCATTAGATCAAGGTCTTCAAGTGAGGTACTTAGAAATGGTTTTTTACCATTAGGAATAATTGCACCTTGACAATAATAGTAAATAATAGGTTCTTGCCCTTCTTTTATCTTGTGCCTTCACACTTCGAAGTGCAATTAGAGTTTTGGAATGAGGATGGGGTGACAAGAAAAGGAATCCCTTTCCAAGAAATGGCTTGAGAACCCCAAATTTAAATTTTACGCTTCCACCACCCACATAACCATGTGTTTCTCTCCCTTTGTGTGTTTCATTACAAGCCTTATAAATGATCATTACTAGAAAAGACATCTTGAGGCAAATAGTACAGAACATAGGAATACACTTACCTCCTGTGAAAACAGGATTCAAATCTTAGTAACAACACTTCTCTGATATCCGTAAGGTAAATCTGAATTCCAGCGGCAGCTCCTTTATGTTAACATTACTAGTTAATGTTATGCCGTAGCAATTTAGATTTAATCAGATGCACTCACTTGAGCTCAGAGCCAAATGTTTGCCTGGGTATCTCTGTTGTCCCCTCAAATGTGAGCTGATGTTAGTGTTCTCTGAGTTGGCAGGGCATAAACATGTGTGGATCAGCATCATGGATGAGAGTGATGTTGAGCTCCATTTAGAATGTATACCTGATGCATATTTTAAATGATGTTACAAGGTAGCACAAAAATGGCATGTGTTATTTAAAGTATCCAGTACCTGGAGGCAAAGTACATTTTATACCTTCCAATTAAATGTAGGGAGAATGAGCAGTAACAGTTTTATTCAAAGATACTCAGTATGGTTTAAGTTATTTACAATGTTGCATTATATATTCCCATAGACCTAGACTGTAGTGTTTCCACATTTGTATTGCCCTTTTGGAGGAAATCAAATTATAAATCTATTTCTTAATTCACCATGTTTTAATTCTTCAGAATAAACCACATGTCTTATTTTTCAAATCAGGAAGAAAAAAGATCAACAAAATGAAAAAGCAAATACACAAAAGAACTAGATCATAACCGTATTATTACTAAGCAATCAAATGTAAATTTTCTATGCCATGACATCAATATGTGTCATTGCATTTGACTGGATGTCTAACTGCACCTTGAGTAGAAAAATGACTATATTTGATAAGGTATAATGGAACATTTTAATCAAGAAAATGTAGTTACCTTAAATTTTCTCCTAATATATTGAATGTCATTATTGTGGAAATACTGGATTTCAGACATTCACATTATATTGCTATTTAATTTATATATGCGTGCACAACACACACACATAAAATAGACTTCTTGACCATTTATTAATGTACATTTTTCAGTAATGAAGTTGAACACCGGTGTTCAATATTTATACCTAAAGTGGAGGAACTTATGCATGATTTAATTTTACTTCAAAATAGATACAAATGATGTTTATTTGCTACACAATTTTTGAGGTATGCCTAAAAAATTAACAAGGAAAATTAATAGAGTAAGTTATTCCTCAACCAAACTGTTAAGGATGTATTTTTGGCTTTCCTTGGTTAATTCATTGTTGGAATTTTTGTCAGTTGGTGAATTAGAGGACTTAATTTGTGAATTTGTACCGCTCACTTTCTGTTAATTTCACTACGGCTCTTCACTATGCTGTCGGGTGTGTCATTGTTCTTCAGTCAGACCTATGTTACTAATAAGGAAAAGCGAGAGACTACTTGGGTTCTGTAGAACCTCCTAACAGCTTACCTTCTTTGGTCAAAGGGAGCCATCCGTCTGACTTACTTAAGGTCCTGTCCACGACTGTGACTTAAGACTTCTCTGAAATACACCAGTCTGATGCAAATTCATAATGATTCCCATCACATGTATTTTAAGTGACATGCATTTTCCTAAGAATGTGGTGTTGGTCACAAAGTTAGGGGCAGAATTAAAGTTTAACATCACACTGTTCTGTTAAGGATGGAAAGCATTATCATGAATCATAGTATCACTAAAATCCTGTTCTGCCACAGAGAAGACATTAATTGTTTTGAAGAAGTTTTTGAGACTTGAATGAGAGGCTTTGGGACTTGTTTCCACCACATGTCATCAAGAAAGACCTGGAACTTAGCTCTTTCTCCAATCCCCCTATGCCTTCCAACACTGGAAAGTAAAATTAAAAAAAAAAAAACGCATCTCTGATGTAATGTTCTTCTTCTAACCTGAGAGAGCCTCTCCAGTGTCCTTTGATGAGGATTATAGATGGTCTGAATTTTCTACTGTGCTGGCAGATTCAGTGAAATAGCTCATTTCCCTCACTGTGTGTGTCTCTGTGTGTGCGCTATGCTCAGTGTTGAGAAGACTGTAGGAAATTATTCGGGAAAAGATTCTTCATTTCATGAAAGGCTCTATGTGAAGGTATGCATGGCTCCAACAATGTTAAATTTCCTAGAAGTGTTCTGTGTCCTGTTAGTAAAGTATGGAAGGCTGAAATTGGACAAAACTATGCGTACTAATACCATGTTTAGTAAAGCATACTAAACATGGTGTAAATGGTGTTGACTGGAATCATTATCAAAGTAAAGGACAGGATTGGGATAACTCTGGGTCTTGGCTGGTCCAACTGTGTGGTCTTTGTACCAATATTCTCAGTGTGATCTGGGAACTTGTTGAAATGCATATTCTCAGCCTCCTGACCCAGACCTGTTGAATTTGAACTTTGATTTTAACAATTGCCTCAAGTGAATTGCCAACCCATTAAAGTCTGTGGATGACTTGTCTAGTGAATAGGGTAAAAAATACTTACTTGGGTTCATGTAATTAGACTGATTTCATACTGATTTTCTACGATGCACTGTGCTGACAGTAGTGGAAAGAATTATGTAGCTTTTATCATAAACTGTACCTGTATCATGTAATAAGGACTTTCTAAGTGCATGGTCCACAGATAGCTCAAAGTTAAGAAAAAAAATTGATTGGTAGAGTTGTGTCTTTTATATCGGAATGGTCAGGGAACATGAAAAGGTGGTAAAATAGCAAAACTCAAAGCTAAAAATAAATGGGAAATCATGTGCTCACATGTGGTAAAACAGTTTGATACAGACAAAAGTGGAATGGGATAGAATGGTAAATATTGCTAGAAACTGGATTTTTATTTGGAAAAAGAATAAACGGCAGGATTGGGAGGTAGTTCAAATGTCGCAGCTAGGGAAGTATTTTTACTATGAGGTTTGAAAAGGATGTTAGCATTAACAAGACAAACTTGCAAGAAAGAAATAACTATAATTTTTTCAAGTACTCCATAAAACTTATACTTCTTTACATAGATAAAGATGTGAATATGACCTGGATTTAAATTTAGATATTGACATAATTAACATTTCAGGGTTAGGGCATAGGTTTCCTTTGGTTTACTGCTTGATCCTCTGACAGTGTTCTGTAAGTAGCTGCTAAAGTTGATGAATTTGAACCTATTTTTTTTTCTAATGGTTATTTTTGAGAGGCAGAGAGATCATGCACAAGTAGGAGAAGGGCAGTGAGTGAGACAGCAAAACAGAATGCAGAGCAGGCTCTAGGCTCTGAGCTGTCAGCCTAGAGCCTGATGCGGGTCTCGAACCCATGAACCATTAGCTCATAATCTGAGCCGAAGTTGGATGCTTAACTGATGGAGACGCCCATGTACCCCAAGCCTATTTATTGTTTATTGTGTTTTTTTTTTTTTACTTTTTTTTTTTTTATTACAAAGTTATCCTTAGGGCCAACAGTACCAGACATATCCTTAGGGAAAAACAGCACATGGTATTGCTTTTTAAAAGGTTTAACGTTTGTGCTTGAGAGTTTATGCCAACATAAAGTATAAAAACATAGCATTCCATTCAAGATTCAAGTTCCCAATAGTTCAAGTTCTAGGATAGCCTTGGCTCCAGTCACAGGGATGTGATAGATCTGTTCTTCTTGCCATCTATCCGTCTATCACAGACTGGAGTCCAGTCCAGTCTGTGAGATGCGATCACAGAAGTTAACATTTCTGGAAAGAGTAAAGTGAACACTTCCTGGGAACTTCATGGACTGAGTTAAGTACTGGGATAAGCACTAGGTAGAGTTGTCATTTAAACTTAAGAAGTGGATTCTATGATTAGTACTATTTAACAGATCCAGAAATAGCCCAGCTGGTGTGAAAACTAATAAATAAAAAAACTTTGACAGGCTTCAAGCCCAGGTCTCAGGCAAACCATCATACGATTATAAACGTGGCATAGTGTGGCCTTTTTTGATTTTTGTTTTGTTTTGAAGAGAAGACAAAGTTTAAAGAGATTCATTGAAAAAATAAAGAAGTTAGCACGTTCTGGTTTATAGTTGAGTACCTGGAAATGTTATTAGTAGGAGAATTACATAAACAGTATGAATGTTTCTAAGTGAACTGTGGTTCTTGACCAGGAAGTAGTGCTAATTTTTTCATTATAATCCTAATTACCTTAAGGAAAAGAGAATCCCTTGTTCTTCCCTCTTATTCAACCAAATTTTCCTCTTTTTAATGTTATTTATTTCTGAGAGAGAGAGAGAGACAGAGAGAAAGAGGCAGCGTGAGCAGGGGAGGGTCAGAGAGAGAGGGAGATAAAGAATCTGAAACAGGCTCCAGGCTCTGAGCTGTCAGCGCAGAGCCCGATGCGGGGCTGGAACACACGAACCATGAGATCATGACCTGAGCTGAAGTCAGACATTTAACCAACTGAGCCACCCAGGTGCCCCAAACCAAATTTTCTTCACCACGACAAACAACAAAGGATAAATTCACAGTCTGAAGACATTTCACAAGGAAGGAGGGAAGCATCTTTCCAAACTTAAAGAAACTTCAAAAAGAATCTGGTTTATTCCCAAATGGATGAACTAAGCCCATTACAACTAAACATTTTACATACGCTATGAAACTTCTCATTGTGATGGATTCTCATTATGTCCCAGCATGCAAACATTTCTTTTGTACTTTGCAAATGGCAGTAGTCTGGGAAATTTATGCATATAATGAATGGAACGTCGACAATAACAGGTCATTCACCTGCAAAGTGAGTAAAAGTTACGGGTATTCTGCAAGGAGATACATTTAAAATTTCTGTCAAGCCAAGTGTCTCTGGTGTTTTTGTTCTCCAATATAATGGAATTCATTTTTGCAGTCCTTTTAAAAGTACACAAGTGTAGCTATAGCAACATGAGGGGGATCGCTTTGTTTCCTGAAGCACACGGAGCCCTGTAGCTAGGCAGAGGTATCTTTCCTGAGATATGTTGTGCGGTGCATCCGAAATAAGGAACTGGTTTTCAGTATCAATTTCACTCTCCTTAAATTAGAATATAATGATCAAATTTTAATATGGAAGATTTGTCGAATTACCATAGTGCTGTGAAAGGATCTTCTATATTTGGAGGTGTCTTCTTACATTTTTTAATACTAAGTGAGCATATACTTGTACCTGTAAATGAGGCGAGTATCGAGTTACTCATGGCAGAAAGGTGTTGGGTCCCAGGTGCTGAGCTTGGTTTCCCGTCATTTGGTGACTTTGTTCAACTTGGAAATATTTTTCACAGCCAAAGTTAAAAAAAAAAAAAA
This sequence comes from Proteles cristata cristata, assembly GCA_017311185.1. Taxonomy (NCBI): domain Eukaryota; kingdom Metazoa; phylum Chordata; class Mammalia; order Carnivora; family Hyaenidae; genus Proteles; species Proteles cristata. The sequence goes on from JAESUZ010003505.1 coordinate 209,772, forward strand.
AAAAAAAACTACTACAAAGGACAGTTTTTCTTTTCTTGAAAAATGTAAGCAAAGGAAAACTACATGGGCTATGGAATTGACGGACTCGAGCAAGGTGAAAATCCAGAAATGGGGTAGGTAAGCATTGGCACCAGGTAATGCACTTTCCATTTGTTTTTGATAGAAATCTCTGGGCTGCTTAGGATGACAGACTCATGATCTGGGGATTTGGAGAGAGGAGGGATGAGTTGGGTTACAGGAATATATTCTCTGTCTTTCTTACAAATGTAGCAAAAATAAATGATTGGGACCTCATCAAGATTAAAAGCTTCTGCACAGCCAAGGAAACAACCCAGAAAATAGGCAACCAACGGAATGTGAAAAGATAGTTGCAAATGACGTATCAGATAAAGGGTTAATATCCAGAATCTATAAGGAACTCACCAAACTACACGCCCGAAAAACAAACAACCCAGTGAAGAAATGGGCAGAAGATAGGAACAGACACTTCTCCAAAGAGGACATCCAGATGGCCAACAGACCCATGAAACGATGCTCAGCATCGCTCCTCATCAGGGAAATACAAATCAAAACCACACTGAGATACCACCTCACGCCAGTCAGAGTGGCTAAAATGAGCCAATCAGAGAACTCTAGATGCTGGCGAGGATGTGGAGAAACGGGCACCCTCCTACACTGTTGGTGGGAATGTAAACGGGTACAGCCCCTCTGGAAAACAGTGTGGAGGTTCCTCAGGAAACTCACAATAGAACTCCCCTAGGACCCAGCAATAGCACTGCTAGGAATTTACCCAAGGGATACAGAAATGCTGATGCATAGGAGCACATGTACCCCAATGTTCATAGCAGCACTCTCCACAATAGCTAAAACATGGAAAGAGCCTAAGTGTCCATCAACGGACGAATGGATCAAGAAGATGTGGTTTATCTATACCATGGAATACTACATGGCAATGAGAAACAATGAAATCTGGCCATGTGTAGCAACATGGATGGACCTTGAGGGTGTTATGCTGAGCGAAATAAGTCAGGCAGAGAAGGACAAATATCATATGTGTGCACGTATAGGAGGATTAGGAGGAACTTAACAGAGGACCAAGGGGGAGAAGAAGGGGGGAAATGGTGGGGGAAAGGGAGAGGCAAACCATGAGAGACTCTTGAATGCTGACAAAAACTGAGGACTGATGGATGTGGGGGGGAGGAGGGGTGGGCATGGAGGAGGACACTTGTGGGGATGAGCACTGAGTGTTATGTGGAAACTAATTTGACATAAGCTATTAGTAAAAAAAAAAAAAAAAAAATGTAAAGCCAAATCCGGTACCATAGTTTGGAGATAACTTACAAGCACAAGACATATCGTGAGGGACTCTTGAAGTACCTGTTTAACTAGATCAGGACTTGTATACTCTCTATGCTTGGACTTTTGTGTTTGCTCTCCAAGTGTGTATGAGTAGTTCTTCAAGCCTCTCTCAGGCTTCATGGACCTATTGTTTGACAATCTAAACCACTTGCAAAACCTTCATTCAAGGCAATCTAACCAATGAACTTTGTCTAGTTTCTATTCTAAATACAATGAACCTGTAACTCTAAAATGTTTTATTCATAATTATCAGTTGTAGTCTACATACAGATTTTGAAAGATGAATTGTAAAGTTAAGGCAGAAAATAGAAAAACACAGATCTGGACTGAAGTGGCTTCTCTGCTCACACATCCTTTTATCCTCTACATTTACCTTTATTTGGTTTAATATCCCTTATTTTAAAGCCAAGTTTTGCCCTTCTGTAAAATATTAAGACGTAGAAGTACATGATACAAGATAGTACTCATAGACCTACCCATCAGGTTTGGATAATAACTGATACCTGATATTTTAGTACAGTTCTAAAACATGTTTAACCTTGTGCAATCAAAAATGACTTCATTCTTCAGTTTAGATAATTGGCTGTGTCGTCATACTAATAGTGACCCTTGAAAGTCCTACTAAGCATCATGCTTCCATTTAAAAAAAAATGCTTCACAGTCTCTTCTCTGTCTGGATATTTATACCCGTTAGGTAAGAGAGCTCATACTATTGCAGATCATGTGGTCTCTAACATCCCATTCATTATTCAAGGATGATGTTGTTGTTGTTGTTTATACAGCCGTAGTAGGTTGACAAAAAATTGAAAGGAAGGTACAGATTTTTCCCACACTCCCTTGTCCCTAATTCATAGTTTGCCAAACTATTAACATCACTTCTCAGAGCACTACGTATATTATAGTTGATGAACTTAGACTGACCCGTTCTTGACGAAACTCCATAGTTAGTATAGGGATTCATTCTCGGTGCCGTCAATTCTGTGTATACATTATTGTATCAGTATTTTCATTTCTCCAAAAATCCTCTGTGCAGTGCATATTCATCCCTACTTATCCACAACTACTGATAGTTTAACTCCATAATTTTGCCTTTGCCATAGAATTCCATATACATATATATACATATATATATATATATGATTGGCACATAATTGGTCATATAGGCTAGAACCCAATGGTATATAGCCCTTTGAAAGCATCATCTTTCTTCTAGTGATGGGCATTGCTGTTTTCTCCATGTCATCTTGTGGTTTGATAGCTGAGAACTTTGGTCTTGGGTGATCCTCCATTGTCTGCGAATACCACAGTATCCATATCCATTCACCTACTGAGGGACATCTTGGTTGCTTCCAAGTTTTACCAAGTACAAATACAGGTGGTATAAACACTTGGGTGGGTTTTTGTGTCAGCCTTCATTTTTCACTTCCTTAGGGTAAATACCAGCGAGTGCTATTGCTGGAACATATGGTGAGAATATGTTCAATTTTGTAAGGAACTACCAAACTGTCTCCCAAAGCGCTAGAGCCTCTTGCATCCCCATCAAGAAGTCAGTTGCTGGTGCTGCACATCCTCAGCAGTATTTAGTGGTGTTAGTGCCCTAGATTTAGGCCATGGTAATAGGTGGACAGTGCTATCCTGTTGTTTTAACTTCCATTTTCTTGGTGACACATGGGGAGAAATTTTTCTTAGTCTTATCTGCTATCTCTGTATTTTCCTTGGTGACGTGTCTGTTAAGGTATTGAGCCCATTTTTTAAAATCAAATGTTCTTGAGTTTTAGCATTTCTTGGTATATTTTGGATTATTACTGATTTGGATGTACTTTCTGTAAATACTTCCTTCCAGGCTGTGGCTGGTCTTCTCATTTTCTTGATGTTGTCTTTCATAGGGCAGAAGTTTTTAATTTTAATTAAATCCAGCTTATTTTTTTGATGAAATCATGATTTTGATATTCTATCTAAAATATGTATCCCTACCTGAGGTCATTGCGGTTTCCTCTTATGTTCTCGGTTTTGAGTTTGGCATTTTGATCTATTTGGACCCATTTTGATCTACTCTGAATTAATTTTGATAAAGGTTGTAAATTCTGTGCTTAGATTAATTATTTGCATGTGCATGTCCAGTTAGTCCAGCACATGTTGAATTTCTTTTTGCCTTTGTTGTGTTGCTTTTGTTCCTTTGTCAAAGACCAGTGGACTGTCTTTATGGGGGTCTGTTTCTGGGTGCTGTGTTCTGCTCTATTGATCTGTTTCACCAATACCATGCTGTCTTGATTACTGCAATGTTAAGTCTTAACATTGGATAGTGTTATCCTCCCGTGTTGTTTTCCTATATTTTGTTGGTTCTTCTGAGGCTTTTGCTTTTCTATATAAAATTTAGAATCAGTACATCAATATCTACAAAATAACTTGCTGTAATCATGATTGGAACTGCATTGGATCAATAGATCCAGGTGGGAATTTGTACTCTGAGGACAAATGCAAGAGAATGGTTTTCTTCCTTGTATTCAACTCTACTTGTTTTTGATTCCTTTAAGAAATTTATCTTGGGAAGGAACCAATTCAACACCACTCTCCCCACCTCTGAGCCCCTACAGTAATAAAGTACCAGCCTTCTTTGGCTAGCAGAAGAGGCTAAAGAAGACTGAAAATACTTCTAGGGTTTGTCTTTGGCACTGAAGATAATCATCTTGTCTGCATCCTCTTGACAGTCCATTCAAACTGCTTCTCTTAAATCTAAATATTTATATTGTCATTGAGAGAATATTCTCCAAAATTTACTTAGCTACTGTTAGTATTGTTAACTTTAAGAAAAAAAACCCATATATGTGTAAGAAAAGAGTTAGAGTTGGCTAGGAGAATATATACATACATATTTAAAGAGACTGCTTTGTTAACGGAATGTTGGAGTTTAAAACCTACATATAAGCATCTTTAGATCTCACAAGATTTTCTTCCAATGGATGATTTTAATGCTTAATAGACATAAATATGTTCTACACAGCAAGGTAATGTCATGGTATCAGACTTACTACTGCAGGTAAGACACGAGCCTAAGATTCAAGTCCCCCATAGAGTATCATTTTTATTTCTTTTGTGCCAAATCCACCTTAGTGAAAATATTCATTTAAATAACGAACAGATTTTTTTTTCCTGTCCAGAGAACTGTCGTCGAGTTCTCTCCTTCACAAGGTGTACGTTCCCTGCCTCTCTGCCACCACCACCACCCCCCGCCTTTTTTTTTTTTTTTTTTTTTGCCTATTGACTGAGAGCTTCATGTCTCCCGCAGCCTTTTATTCGAAGTGCTCAGCCCTGTAAGAGAGTGGGAGGCATGTGATGGTAAACTTCTACATTTTCTCCTGCCTAAGCCTTGCTGTTATTAACTGTCTGGGATTTTATGCTCTAGGATTCACATAGTGATCCGTAAAAGACCATATCAAGCAGAAAGTGGGATCTCTGAAACTGAAAGTTAAGAGGATGTAGGCAACCTACAGAAGTCTATCAACTCAAGAAACACATTTTGAACTTAAGAATTCCTGAATCATTTTGCTGCTGGAAGAAATTGGTTCTTGGCTTTCAGATTTTAAAGAGTACAGTTACAAATACCAATTTAATTCCATATTCAAGTGGGTCTTCCATGCAAGCTATATTGTTAGGTTTTATAAAGAATTCACGAGATGAGTCTGCATGCGTAATGTGGCCAATTCTTTGAGCTAATAACTGTTTTTCCCAGCATTTGCTTTGTTCCATGCATTTTAGTTACATATGTTATTTCACTGAACCTAATGGTTATATTATTTTGTGATAGACTCAGTCACACGTGTAAGATTAAAAAACTGGAAGGGTGAAACAGGTTATCAGGCATCTTAGCACAGGATCTAAAAGATGTTGAGTAGCATGTATATACACATGATGTCTGTGCTTTTAACGAGGACGTTGTTGTACTACCTTTCCTGTCTTGACCATTGGGTGGGAAAAGCAGGATTGAAGAGAATAAACTAAAATACAGGTACCACAAAAGTCATAAAACAGAAAAATAAGGTGGGAGCATTGATAAAGGACAACTTGGTATGAGGTAGACGTTGAAGCAGCTCTTACAGAAATGAAGCCATCTGTTGTCATTGATGTTGAAAGAAGAATAGAATTTCCATTGCGAGAAATCTTGGGCTTGACGGTGGTGGGTATAGACCTCAGGACAGAAGGAGAGGAAGGACTTCAATGGGTATTAGAGTCACTGATTCTAAGGGGACAAAGACCCAAGGGAATAACAATTACATACGGGCTCCTTCCTCCAGTGGTAAGTAGGCAGGCAAGCGTGTGTACAGGGAGTTGAGTCTTACAGCTTTGTTGCATGATAATTTTGAATGTACTGAATGCCAAGGTAAAGCACTAACAATGGGTTTTTTAAATGCTTTTGGACATACTGGTTTGTGTATCTCAATGGGGCAGTCCATATTATCCAATATTATCAAAAGTAATAAGTTATAACTCTTTGGAAACTTTTTTTCTCTATTAGAGAATTTTCTGCTATAGGAATAAACTAATGGAGAAGTGGGAGTGGGGAAAATGCAGGCCTAGGTGAGGTGCTGGCCCCTGGCACAAAAGTCAGAGCTGTTCATGCTTCAAAAATCATGAACTTTGGCAATTATGTATGATACTACCACTGGGTACATGATTATTTTGGTTTTTTAACACCACGGCATGAATGGAAAAGCAGTTTCTTCTCACAGATCTAGCTTCCTTCACTTCCATATTGTTCTCTGTAACTCTACCTATGGCTGTAAGTTTCAGGAAGAATGCTTACCTTCTGAACCACTTAGTTACATTTCTGTTTTAGAGACACACTGTATACAAACAAAATTCACCGCTAATGTTAGAATATAGATTAATTCAGGACTAAGACCTATTGTTGTTTGAATCTAAAGTTTGATAATAAATGTTGACATGCCTCTAACTTTTCAAAACTTCAGAAAGGGGCCTACATTGCTGTTAATGGTAGAACTATCCTTTGAGTTGTTTTTGTAAATTTTTATAAGCATTTTTTGTTTGGTACTTGCTGAAGGAGAAGCAAAATGTTGCTCAATATTAAAGTATTTATATTTCCAGTATGTGAAAACAGTTTAAATTTAATACTTAGGATTGGGGTACCTGGGTAGCTTCATTTCTTAAGTGTGTGACTCTTGATTTCACCTTAGGTCATTATCTCACAGTTCATGGGATCAAGCCTTCCATTGGGCTCCATGCTGACAGTACAGAGCTTGCTTGAGAGTCTTTCTCTCCCTTTCTCTGACCCTCCTTCCCTCTTTCTCTCTCTCAAAATAAACAAACAAAAAAATTAATACTTACGGTTACAATTTTGCGTTTAAATTTTCAAAGTTTTTTAAAAAGTTATTTTGGAGACAGACAGGGGTAAGGGTATGGGCAGAGAGGGGAACACCCAGAATCTGAAGCAGGCTTCAGGCTCTGAGCTGTCAGCACAGAGGCGGCTACGGGGCTGGAACTCAAGAACTTTAAGATGTTTACCTGAACCAAAGTCAGATGCTTAACCTAACTGAGTGAGCCACCCAGACAACCCTTGAATCATTCAAGTTTTAAGTTGAGTTATTGGCAATAACGTTTAGTGTATGCATGCATGATCGATATGCTAAAACAAAACAAAACAAAAAGCTTGTGTTGGTAACACTATAGTTGGGAACATATATTGATTCTCTATGTCTTGTGCCTGAATCGCGAGTCCCACAGACCTCCAAAGAGCCAGCACCAATGCAAATACAAAAGGGTCTTTATTACAAGCTCGAGCAGGGGCTCATCTGCCTACCGGTGTCGTGGCAGCAAGATGAAGCCAAGAATGATAGCGAGCAGTGTTTTCAAGGAGTAAGGGATGGGGGTTTTACAGTACATGTAGCATCATCACATTAGCACCAATTACAATTGTGCAGCAGCACCCCTGGTAACAGCTTTGACCATTCAGTGTCTGTGAGGTGTTCATTACTTTTGGTGGGACCCAATCATGACTTTTGAGAATCCTTTGAAAATGACCAGTTATGAGGTGAGTTCAAAGGGCCCACGTGGGGTTCAGGCAAGCGGTGAGAAATTGGCTAGTTTGTATTTGGAGTTTTCAGCCTTGACTCAGACCATAGGAATGTTTCTTTTTTTTTCTTTTTTTCTTTTTCTTTTTGATTAGCTGATCTGAGGGTGGTCTGAGGATGGCTTTAGCCTTGAACAGTGTGAGGCTTTTCCTGGGACTGGGGCTACATGCAGCCCGAGGTTGCTCTTAATGGAGGACTTAATTTTTGGCTCTTCAGTCAAGATACCTGAAAAATAAGTAGAATAAAATATTGCCTGTGTATATTACTTTATGAGTTTTTACATACAGCATGGTATTCTTGGATCCATTATTATATTTGAACTCCTTCAGATGGGCTAGTGATCATTTTTATCATTAAAATAAACCCAGATCTTATTGCAAAGAAACATCATTGTTGGTACTTGAAATGTTTTTGATATTCTGTGGGCAACCATTTTCACATCACATGTTTCTTTAGAAAACACATTATGAATCATTTCATCCATTGGAATCCCAAGGAAAGGGCACACTCTAAGAGGAGAATAAACAGACACTGATTTAAAAGCTTTTATGGAAGACTTTCCGTAAAATTTTTTATGAAGTTTTAAGGGCAAAACCTTCAGTTTTTCTTTGTTTCCTGTTTGTTTTCCCTCTCAAATTTTACTTTTTGGCGCGATATCCATCCTGCGATCTTGTTGCATTACTTAGGGTTCCCTAAAACACTTGATGGACAAATGTTCCCTGCGATGCTTTTCCTTTTCAGAGCAGAAATGGCACACTGGGGTTTCAGCTCTCTTCCCATCAGTGGCTATATTCCATTGGCTTCATTCTGTCTTTCCCATTAGTCTCTGAGCCCTCTTGAGAGCAAGAGATGCGTCATATTTATATTACTTGTATTTGTACTCCCTTCCTCAGGGTCTTCCCCATAGTATAGCTACATTGTTTGGAGGTAACTTTGGTTAAACAAATTAAACAAAAGGTAACCTGAAATACTTCGTGAACTTGGAGTTAATGTAAGACCTATAACCCTGAGTTTCCAAATGAACACATGTGAGAAACGTGGCAAAATTCCAACCCAGTGTTAACAGGGAAAGGCTGTTTTGAATGTGCTTGAAATTGTATCATTTGAATAATTGTGGTAAGAACTCTACCTGCTCTTTGTCTCTTGTGTATCTGTCTCTGTGTCTCTCTGCCTCTGTCTCACTCTCATCCTGCAAGGTAACTATTTCTGAAATGCTTCTTGATTTTACTTAAATCACCTGTCTGAGTACGGCAATTGGGTAGGTGTAGTTTGATGGATTGGTTTATTATGGTTAAATTGAGCATGGCACAACCTAAATTGATCACTAAAGGGACAAAAATCCAGAACCATCCATGCCTTGGCTGTTTCTTTTCAGTTCTGTAGATACTTATGGCCAAAATAGAGGCACAGAGTACATGCATACATTTCTGAATATTTTCGTCACATCTTTGTTAGAAAACAATTACAAAAAGACACTTTTCCATGACCAGATAAAATCGCAGTGTGGCAACTGACAGCATACATTATTCTTCACAACATCTTAGACTATATTATTTTGCCTTTTCATTGCGTTACAAGTCTCTTGGCAGAGGGAATTTTTTGTAAGTTGTTTTTATCTTTACATTAAGCATTTCTTGTTGTGTGGTGTGCTCTTAGTCTTTACCCTTCACTCAGGAGTGTTGCTACTTTTAGCCATGATTCTCTTTATGAACCATACTGTTGTGAGTATGCTTTCTAAAATGAAGATGAAAATACTATTCTGAGAGAAATCTTGTTAAGTGTAGCTCAGTTTTCCATGTTTGCACTAGACCTCTAGGATGAGCTTACTTTGTTTGCCTTTTGAAAGCCAGATTAAACAGAAAATAACATCTACATATGAGATCTCCATTCTTAGAGAACCAGAGAATATTAACCTTTTAAATTCTTTGAGGGTTTTTTTTTTCATTTTTTAAATGTTTTTTGAGATTTTTTTTTCTTTCAGTGTTTTGGAGAAACAGAATAAAACCATGTTTTAATACTCTGTGATCTTTTATATGTTGATCAAGACAGAAATCATGTATACTCTATCAAAGCTGAAGAAAATTTACTATCATAACACTGTGGTTTTGACTTGAAAATAGGGGAAGCATAGCATAAGGAAAGACCCCCCCCCAAAAAAAAAATGATAGCCTACACCAACACCCAGGTCTAAACCACTACTTATATTTTTTGAACATACTTAAGTTATTTGTGTATGATGAAAATTTCCCGGATATTTTGGTGGTTCTATAAAATCAGATTATTGTATATTTTTAGTTTTTTACCTTTTTGCTTAAGCTGTATTTACACATTTTCCATTAGTAATAACTCTTCCCAACCTCATTTGTGATCACTTCATCATATTGCCTTATGCGTATACCATAGTTTAACCATTGGCTATTGCGGAGATAATAAGTTACAACCAATTTTTCAGTATTAACAATACTTTGATAATGAGCATTACTATCAAGTTTTGAACAGTTTTGTGAATACTCAGGGTTTCTTACATGTAAAACTGAAATTGCTCTCTTTGAGAGGTATTTCTCTACCTGCTTAAATACATCTTATAAGACTAGCAGAAGGAAGATACTTCTTACCATCTCCTAGTACAAAAGATACTACAATTCAGTAGGTTAATTCTACCCATTAGTATATCTGAAAATGTTGAAGATTGTGTTCGAGGCATTTATAAACATCCAATATATAAATACACTTATATGCAGTACAGGTATAAGAGAAAAACCATAGAAGAGAAGTTCCTTGTAATTCACTTCAGCAATAGCCATAAAATACTAATATAAATGTTACTTATTTATGTAGTTATTAAAACAGACAGCCTTGGCACCTCACTAATTATGGTCTGTAGTCACAAGACATGTTTTATGCATCCCTTCTGCATTTAGAAAACGGTTTTGCACCTTAATGAAGAGAAGTTGAGTATCGGCCCTTCCCCCCTCCCTCGCCTCACCCCTAGTTTGTCTTGGAGGACACGGAATTGTTTTCATGTGGTGGCTGTATAAATTATGTTTTCCCAGGACCCTAGTGTGCCGTGGCCATGAAAACTCTCAATAATTGTATATTTTAATGATTCCAAATAAGGCTACTCAATTACGTAAATGATCTACAAGTGACCCAAACGAGGTAACTTGTCTTACCTGTCTGAAATGGTATTTAAGCAACAGCTACACTTGTTTAAATAGAAGATGCCAATAATAGGAAAAAATATATTAAGATTAAGAACGGAAGTGCTCATTAAAGAGCACAGTAAGCTGTCGCCGCCTTTTGATACTATGAAGGCCAGAAGGCCTAATTAACTCCTGGTAGCATGGTCTCACTGGCAGGATCATTTTAGAGAGGATAAACCTCGCTGAAGCAGGAGCTAAGACTCATTAGCTTTTAAACAGCTATTAAGGCCTAATTTCCATTGAATAAGGGCAAATTTATGATAAAGAGTACAAATGTTTACCTTATGTTCATATTTAATTAGCCTAATGGTTTGTTATATCAGTATTGTTTGTTCCTTATTTCTTAGGTGGACACATGGCCATATAGCCTTTTCTTTTATTACCTGTAAGTGTTTTCACTTAGGATGAAACAAGCGCCTCTCCTGCAAATGCCCTTGGTGACTGTATTTATTAAACAATCATTGACCGGAAATTCATTCCAATAGATCTCAACCTGATCATGATTGTTTGTCTTTAATAAATACCTTTTATTTCAAGTAAGTTATTTTCCATTAACAAAGATGGACTTTAAAATAAACACCCCTACCTCACATAGTTGATATGTAAGTCAAGAGTGAACCTTTTTGCTGGCCCAGCATCTGGCTTAACAATAAAGGGTTTCCCACCTGAAACCTGGAGCTCTTACAAGGAGGTAAGATGAACAAGTGAGGTGGGAGGTGCCCCTCCCATAAAGAGGGGGCCAGTAGGTGTGAAGAACTAGAAAGGCATTGCATTTCTTGAGCTCAGTTCTGCCCAAATGTAAATTCAAGTTGGACGTCACCAGAAGTTTTGCCAAGACTTTCTGTCCTTCAGAACTCCCATTGACCAAGCTTACTGAGAAGTCTGTCTTCTCTTAGTTTATTAGAATATCCTGAGCACTGTCTACATTTGTCTGTTTCCAAGTTGGTTTGATGGTAGAAATCATCCTCATATTTGAGTTTTCAAAAAAGAAAATCTGTGTTTTGACCCTCACGATACGTTATCTCTCACAAACTTCTGTGTCTTACTAATGCTTCATTCAGTATTGTAAAGGTGGGAAAATCTTCCCTTCTTCACTTCCTGGTTCTTTGGCAGGTTTAATAATTGACATAAAATGGATGAACAGGAGAAAAACAAACTTCATTAGTATGAGGTTCCTATTAAAAAAAAAAATGAGACCCAAAGGCAAGTCAGGCAAATCACATTTCTTATAAAATAATGACACTGAAATGTTCGCTAGAAATAATACCACTTTTCTAAATAGGCAGGCTAGTTAAATAGCAGAAGCAACAGATATTTACATATCTTTATGATTTTCTTTAAAGATCTCTTGTGGGACAGCTAGGTGGCTCAGTCCATTAGGCAATCCAACTCCTTTTTTTTTTTTCAAATGTTTTATTTATTTCTAGGAGAGAGAGAGACAGCGTGAGCAGGGGAGGGTCAGAGAGAGAAGGAGTCACAGACTGAAACAGGCTCCAGGCTCCGAGCTGGCAGTCAGCACAGAGCCCGACGCGGGGCTCGAACCCACGAACCGCGAGATCATGACCTAAACGAAAGCCGGACACCCAACCGACTAAGCCACCAAGGCGCCCCACCCCTAAGTTATTTTAGGCAGTGGAGGGAGAAGCCAAAGTTTGTTCCTGTGCTGGCTAGGTCTTGAGTACGGTTGAAAATAATCCACATACCAAAGTGACATCTTTTGGTACAGCCTATGCCCTTCCTTTCCAACATGAAGAATAATTACAGACCCTTTCAGTGTTATATTTGAAGTTATTTTTAAGATCATGTGCATTCTTTGTGAGCTTCAATGTGGGTGTACATGTGACTTGGTGAATTTAATGGGAATCCTGTTAGCTTTGCTTGGCTATGGATAGACATGCTTGATGTATCCTTTTTTTTCTTTATCCATCTGTGGGATTTTTTTTGTTTGTTTTTACTCTGTCAGTAAATGCAAAATATATATTCCCTACATACTTAATCAAAAATCTACATCTTTTCCTTCTCACAAGATATTTTCCTATTTCACATACCCACCATCTTCATAATAAATACCTGCATCTCTTTCTATGTCTATATAAATCAGATATTTAAGAACTCAGGAATATTTGTGAAGCAGAAATTTAGTAGATTCTACTAGAAATGGTAGATTCCCAGCTTCGATTTTATTTGCTATAGAACTCAAACATACCCATATATTTCTAGAAGAAAATTAAATGTAGCCATACCACCTTTCTGGCAATATAAATCCTGGCCCCCTATGGGTTGTGAAATAAGTGCTTGTTTAAGAGGAAAAAAAGAAGCAGATACAGAGGGAAGGGTAAATTCTGCAGATGACATGGTGACCATCCTTTGTCTGAACCACCAACTGTTCATTACATTTCTCAGGGAAGAGGGAATTGCCAGCAAAATGAAAACAAACAGGTTTTTTTTCCACTGGTGCAGTGTGTTAACAGTCTGTTTGCATTGTTGTAACAGTGTACCTTGGACAGAGTGGATTAAACACTGATTTCTCACAGTTTTGGAAGCTGTGTAGTCTATGACCAAGGCACGAGCCAAGTGGATGTCTGGTGAGGGTCTCAATTGATAGCGGTCTTCTGGTGAGGAAGCTCTCCAGGGTTCCTTCTGTAAGGGCACTGACATGTTCATTCAGGCTGTGCCCTCATGACCTAATAACCTCCCAAAAGCCCCTTCTATAAACTGCCGCCTTAGGGGGAGCGATGGTATTGGGATTTCAACACAGGAATTCCGGTGAGATAGAACATTTATTCTGTAATCTACTGAAAACCAATTTAGGCATGAAGACCATGGCTTTGGTCCCATCTCACCAAACATAAAGAGGGATGGGGTCCATCATGTTCTTCTTGGTGTGTGATTGTCATCATATATTGAGGGCTCCAGAAAACAAGACTGGACCTATCAAGTTACAGTGCTACCCTGTTCTGGAAGCTTCTGTATGGGATACAATGTCCACAGTAAGCGATAACTGGTATTTTTGGGCATCTCTGGTGAAGGTGTCTTTGACAAACACATTTCCTAGGGTGGCCATCACAAATGAACAAGTTTTAGGAGTTTAAAACAACAGAAATTTGTCCTTAGGATTCTCAAGGACAGAAGTCCCAATTAAGTTATCATTATGACTAGTTCCTTCTTGGAGCTCAGAGGGGAAGGTTTTTTCTGTGGTTCTCCTCTGGCTTCTGGTGGTTGACCACAATCTTGGGTTTTCCTCAGCTTGTAGGTGGAACATGTCAAACTTTGCCTCCACTGTGACAGGGGTGTTCTCCTGTGTGCATGTGTCTTTCTGCCTCTATTTGCTGTTACAGTGACCCCCCAGTCATTGGGCTAAGTGCCCCTCTAATAAAAAATGAGCTCATCTTGATTATAGGTGTAAAGGCTCTATTTCCAAATAAGGTCACATTCACAAGGTCTAGGAGTTAGAACGTGAACATGGAATGAGGGGAAAACATCTTTTGCTATTTAACCACTAACAAAGTCAGCTGTGGCAAACACCACTGTGGGGTCAAATGGTATAGATGGTATATAGTAGCCATAAGAAAGCTTGCATTCTCTTTGTTTATAAACATAGGTCTTGAGGAAGATGTATGGTTGTCCCAGTTGATTAAGCATCTGACTCTTGATCTCAAGGTCATGAGTGCAAACCCTCCACTGGGTGAGAAGCCTACTCAAGGGGAAAAAAGTAAAAAACCTTGGGATTCTGATTAAGACTTGAGGGAAATAACCTATTACGTTGAATTATTTGAGATGACTGATTTTGCAAAACATAGACTGTTTTAATATGGGAAAGTTTCTCATGGTTGAACCTAACCTGGCCATTTTTATAGCAACCTGATTGGAATTCTTACCTGGTTTAAAACAAACAAACAAACAAAAGGATTAAGTTTCATGGAAGAAAGTGTTGCTTCTTCAGCTTGAAAACATAGTCTGTATTTGAAGTTAATCTAGTTAGATACTTCTAAAATTTGTAAGCACATTTGGTTGTCATGTATATTCAATAGATGTTTCAAAACTGATTCTGGTAGACAAGATAATCTTGTCTCTTGGGTGAGTCAGGCCTACTGTGAATAAATCCTTTCACACCGTAGTATTATCTCCTAGTAACCAACAGTAAAGCAAGGTGAGTAGAAAAGATTTAAAATCCTATGTAAATCTGTGAATTAACTTCAAGCCTTTTTAGTGATGAGCTAGATACCATTGGGTTCATTTACCCTTAGGATTTGCATAGTGCTTCTCTCTCTGTCTCTGTGTGTCTCTGGCTCTCTGTCTCTGTCTGTCTCTCTCTCTCAACACATATCGAGATTGAGCAGCAGATTTACTTCTGATGGCTCTTTGTTTTTCAAAGCAGTTTATATAGTAATACCATCTGATAAGAATTGGCCAGCCCAACCACTCTCCCCCTAGATTTGCACTGACCTTGTTTTGAAATTTCTAATGTCATCTCGTGGACTTCACTTAATTTCATTGGATTAATTCTAGATCTCACCACTCTATTTCTAGGAGCTTAAAATATTGTCAAAACTAAGTTCATATGCTACCTCAGGAGGAAAGAGTTTATGTATCTAAAACCTGTTTCTGAAAAACACTTTCTTGAGGTCATTACTTTGGCTTATCAGTTTAGTGAATATACCCTCATGCAAAATTCAATTGACTAAGAGTAATTTTGGTAATCATTTTTGATTCTTGGTTTTGATTATGCATATGTTTGAGATGTATTTAAAACTTCCCAAGATTTGATCCAGAAAAGAAAATTAAGCAAATGATAAAGACCTGAGAGGCAAAAAAAAAAAAAAAATTATTCATGAAATTCCACAACTCTAAAAACATACCATTCTCTGTGTTAAACAGCAGAGAGTTCCATCATACTTGTAGCAGATAAGGCTTTTTGTTTGTTTGTTTACTTAGGTTTTTAAGTGAAAATCGAGGTAGTTAGTGATCCAGTGACATTGAGGTGCCCCTCGGGGGAGGGAGGGACGCAAAAATAAATGTTTAGAGTGCTTGATAACCTGCTGGTCACTGTGTGCATTAAATACATTTATATTTCATTTCTCCTTCTGTTGTACATTCTGGCAACTTGAAATGTGTTAACAGGAGCGAGGAATTTCATTAGTATATGCCTGGAGGCAACATAGACTAATAATCATAAATACAAGAAGCTATGTAATTCCGACCTTGTCAGGCTTCGACAAAAGCGTCTTTAGCCTTGGGTTTGGTTTGGTTTCATCTGATGATGCTCTGTATACAGGATAGAACTGTATTTCTCATGGCAAAGTTAGGTAATGCCTGAACTTGAAATTGAGTAAAATTAAATAACTCTCCGTACATCTTTACCAAAATAAGCAGTCTCGGTGCATCCTTAATGAAAAATTAAACCAATAGTATCCTTCTGACTTAGAGTTTTTACTCTTATGCTATAGTGTAGAGTAAATAACCTTAACTTAGGCTTATCTTTTGTCTTCGGGTGGCACTTACAAAATCGTTGAAATGTGGATATACTCTGGGCATTAATACATAAAACTCACTAAGACTATTTCATCAGAGCCTTGATTTTTGAAAGCGTGTTTTTGGTACTATGGGGGGAATTTCATGTAGTCTTTTTTGTTGACTACATGCGGTGGATGTTGACCACATGCAATGAATGAAAGGGGAAAAACAGAGCGGTACCTGGCTGGCATCAGTTGAGCATGTAACTCTTGATGGTGATTTCAAGAGTTGGGCATACTGCTTACTTACAGAAAGGGGAAGGGGGAGGCTGGTAAGAGACTGAATAGTGTATTTGTCACCCTCATGCGTGAACACTTACCAGTTTGGTAGCAGTAAGAAGTAATGCCATTTTGATATGAACATTTCTACATTACAATAACGCAGATCACATCAACTGGTCATCATTGCTCCAAGGAAATAGCCTGTCGCCATAGGGTTGAAGTATTGAAGAGGGTTGTCTGGTATGTGAGACTCTGGGTCAATCTGGAAGAGTACTGATGGGCTGCTGGACTCTAATGTTGCCATGCCATGCATGGCAGGGTTTCAGGAACCTTTGTTCTGATCTTGTGAAGATGCTATCTACAACTGTTACTCAAATGTGCAAATAGGACCTACAACAGAGGCAGGAAATAGGTCTTTGAAGAAAAACTAACATGACTTGCATAGTCCTTTATATGGGTCCGTGTTAAATATGAGCATTTGACTATGTTACATTTTATTTCCCTGTGGAGATGGAACAGCTACAGAATTCTATAAGACTTTACTGATCACACTCTCAAACAGATGTTTTGGGGGAATGATTTTAATCAAGGAAGATTTTTTTTTTTTTGTAATTTTGCAGTTTTAGCACAATAACTATAATGTCCTTGTTGAATAGAGACTGCCATTGAGTTCAAGTCCTGGATCCATGCTGTACTAGTTGAGATGTTAGGCAATGCACTTAACTTGTCTACTTGTACTCCTCTCTAAAATGAAGTTCTCATCAATAAACTACTTGAGTGAACTGTTGTGAGATTTGAATGAGAGCCCAGCACTTGATAGACATTCCCTAAGTGTTAAACATTGATTATATACTGTAATGTGAGCTTTCACACAGTCACAGTGGCCTGTAAATAATTGTCTAGTTAGCTAGATGGTGGATATCCATGATTATGATGTTCAAATTGATGGGCTCTCCTACTTCATAATTAACATTTAACTACTAATGAGAAGTATAAAGGTGGCCTATTGAGAACTGGGACATTCTCGTTGGACTAAATTATGGCACACATTTAAACAATTAAGTTTTTGAAGCAATGGGTATTTTAGTGTGAACTTGGAAATTTTAATATTTTGTATAAATAGTTTAAAGGAAGAATTAGGGTAGAAACCAGTATTTTCTGTCCATGTTGGTTAAGACAATTTTTTGGCAAAAGCTATGGGACATCTTTCTCTGAATGTCTTGTCTTTAAAGTTTGTCCCCAGACTTCCAACCATCTTCCAGACACTGTTTGTGTATAAGATGCTTGAACACTTTGCCAACTTTTTCCCCTATAAAATGTCAAGGTGACTTCTCCAATGATTGCCAGATATACATTGTTGCTTACTCTGTTTTTCTTTGAAGTATTCTTTATTTTTTATTCAGTCTAGATGACAGCTACTCATGCTGTATGGCCATACTCCAATTTGAACTCCTTTCCCTCTTTCATTAGTACTTGATACCTACTGATGCAGTTTGTCTAGAGAAACCTTGTAGAAGGATCTGTCTGAGGTTCTGTACCATTATATGTAATGATTAAATTAAAGATAACTTTATATCATCCTTAGTTCCTCACTCATTTCTCCGCATGTACTGGAAGACTGTATGTAAGACCATTTCTTTATGTATGTAGGGACCATACTAAGAAGGGAAATATATTCCCTGTTGGGAGCTGGTGACATGAATAGTTAATAGTTTTTGAAGTAAATATGGATGGCAGTCCATAAAATGTGTTAGAGGGGTATGAGATGATAAACAGGACAATCTGGCTAGGCAGAGATGATTGGTGTATTCTGGGTAGATTTCAGAGGTTAGCGTAGGATATAGTCATTAGCTCTAGGAAGCAGACATATTGAAACCATCACCTATATAACCATTAACTATAATTGCTTAAATGTGAATGTATATTTTTAAAGACATTGTCTTAGTAGATAATGAGTTAAACATGAAAAAACAGAAATTGATTTATCTAGGACATGGAAGGCATAAGGAATGGAGAAGTGGAGGTGAAAAGTTAAATTAATTTTTTTTTCTCAGTGACCTTGATTCTTCATTTTCAGAAGGAAATTATAAAGGAATTATGCATCTTACTTTGTTTTCATCAGTAATGAAGGATCAGATCTAGCAATGATCTTTGATTAACACCCTGAAAACCTTTGGCTTTTTGTTCAAAGTATTTGAAATATATTTCCTACTGGCACATATTTGAGGGTAAAAAGATGAATTTTCTCTTGTTTACAATTATAATTTTACTCCAAAAGACAGATTTTTATTTTTAATAGCTTCATTATAATGTATTTGAAAAAGATCATTGCAATGCCATCTGGCTTGAGAAATGGAGAACAATGTATTCAAGTTGTTTTTAGAAGTGAACATTATTGGTGTCACCTCTTGAATATAAAAGTTAGAAATAAGTGCAATTATTAAAAATATAAGTAAAAGAAACATGCGAGATTTGCGGCCTAAATTTCATGATTTTACCTCTGAAATATACAATTCCTAGGGTAAGACCATCTGATATGTTCAATCAGTGATTGCAAGAAAAAGGTCAGGTCTTGGGCATAATCAGATGGGCAAGCTCCTAGCTTGTAGCTTATTGTTGTCATTACAACAAAGCACAACCCGGTTCTTGTCAGTTCTCTACTCCTTTTTTATATTTTATCTGTTGAACTAAAAGCATTTCTATAAAGTATATCAAACCCTTTTTGGAAATGAGGAAGCACAGTATACCTAGATGATGATAGATACGTTGATGAGTAAATATGTGGGGCAGGGGCCGACACAACTGAAACGCCCAGAATTCGAGAGAACCCCAAAAACAGACCACCAGAGACCAGAGTCAAAGCCAAGCGGCAAGGGTTGCTTGCTGCTCTTCAAGAATCTGCAGCCTTTTTATAGACAGAAGTAAACAAGTCATGGGGAGGGACAGATTTCCATGGTTACAGGAGTTGGTATATATCTATTGGGTAGTGTATCCCTATAACAGTTATGATATTTGGAACTTTTGATGGTCCTCTTCTTTTTTTTTTTTTTTTTTTTTAAGATCTCCTGTGATCAAGAACCATTTAAAAATGTTAATGGCAGAGACACCTGAGTGGCTGAATCTTTTAAGCCTCTGACATTTGGCTTTGGCTTAGGTCATGATCTCACAGTTCTTGAGTTTGAGTCCTGTGTTGGGCTCTGTGCTGACAGCGTGGAGTCTGCTTGGGATTCTGTCTCTCAAAATAATAAACTTAAAAAATGTTAATGGCAGCAGCAGACTAGGAATTTTTAAGGTACATACCCTGTTTCAAAAGTGTCCTAGATGATAAATTTGAGTAGCATCAATAATATTAGGACCCCTGAATGCTGTATGGCTTTTAAATCCTGCTTTGGTAGTGATGGTTGCAAATGACTGTCCAAAGAAGCATAAATGAAGAGAGGTGTATCTTTTGTTAAGAGCTTAAGAGATGTCAGAGACTACTTCTGTCAGGTTTCAGAGTTAAAGAAATTACACACTTGTAAGTACAATACAAAGAAAACATATGTAAAATTAAAATATAATATTTTAAATTTCTATTTATATTCTCAAAAAGAAAAATATATTATGGGTTGGAGCGAGGAATGATACAAGTGTGATCTAGAAATTTAGAAAGATAAAACATATAAACACACTAAAACACACTAGTTTTTAGACTATTAAAATTATAGTTTTCTTTTTAATATCCTGGAGATGACATTGTTTTTCTTTCTTTTTTTTTTATTGTTTACTTGAAGCAAGAGAGCATGAGCAGAGTTGGGTCAGAGAGAGGGGAAGAGAGACCATCCCAATCAGTCTCCCCACTGTGAGCACAGAGCCCAACACAGAGCTCAAACTCAAGAACCCTGAGATCATGACCTGGGACGAAGCCAAGAGTCAGGCGCTTAACTGACCCAGGCACTGGGTGATGATAGATAGATGATAGATAATTTTATCATCCCTGTTCCTTATTTTATCCTTTATGAAAAACAGGTTTTAATGTGAAATACTGGTTATGTTCGAATATTCTCTTAATAAAGTATAATCCTTAAAGTCCTGTTAATAAATCAAAAGAATGGAATGATCAGGGAAAAAACTTGGAGTACTTTTACAAATGAAAAGTCAGCAAATAGGTCCCATTTATTCATTTACTTTGCTTTATTTTAATGGAAATTAACAGTAACAGGTAAGCTAGAAGTCCCTCAAGCCTTAATGTTGGCTGATCCTTTTATTTCATTGTGTTGGAACCACATGGGATGGAATTAAATGGCACAGTAAACATTACAGTGACTATAGGTGAGGGTGTTCTTGGCTAGGATGATGCCCATTTCCTTGCCACACTGCTGGGGTGCAAATCAGATTGTTGAAATCATCTAAAACACGGTTCACTGCCTTGGTTGCCCGTTGGATGAGCAAAATTTCTTAATATTCCTCACATACCCATGAAGACCCAGCTTTTGCTAACATCCAAGTTATGTTTTTTGACTCTCCCCTGTTCAGTGGATTCTAGCCAGACCAATAGACTCTGGTTTCCACCCCAAAAATGCCTCCCGTGATCTCTTTCTTCCAGACCTTTGCGGATGTCCTTTTGTTTTCTGGGAGTTTTTATTTCCACTCATTTTTTCTACACCTACTTTAATTTCCTCATCATCCTGATGTCCGTTTCTGAGCTCTTCTTCCCAGAATTCTCATTGCCTAGACTGCTGTGGTTTTCTCACGCTGCACTCTGTAATGATGGGATCGTGAGACGACCAGTCTGAATTCCCCATAAGCCTCCAAATAAATGTGTATTTGGCTTCCTCTTGAACTTTGAGTCCCTAATGTATTTTATGTCGTGTACATGTCATAAACCTTTGTGGAATAAATGAAAGCTACCACATCCTCTGGAAAAAAGCTAACATGTATAGTTAGGCATCAAGGCAGATTTTGATAGTTAATTCATTAGTCAACCAATCACTGATTCTTTCTGTGAAAATATCCTGAATACATTTTACTGTTTTTGACACATGGCTGGTCACTGGTAAAGGGATGATCACCTGGCCCTTTGACAACTGAAAAGGGAAAATGCATAGGAAATTCTTGAGACCTAGGCTCCCGGGCTGTAGAAGGGAAATTACATATTGATTGTAATATAAATTGATGTTTAAGGCTTGGAAAGTATTAATAAAAATACTGTTAAAATATTACATATTTGATTGTTGCACTGAATTTTATCAGATAAATATAAATACATCTTTAAAATACTATTTTGCTTTTCACAGCCCAAATATAATCATTCACTGAATGCACATCGAATGTTAGTAGAATTATATTTATGAAGGAGAAAAGAATCGCAAATGAAGTTCTGAGCGAAACTGAATCCTTTAGTCAATGTTGATAATCTTCCAGTGCAGATAGATCATCGCTCCAGTTTTTGTGGAATTTGATATTTCAGGGAAACACGTGGACTCTAGAACATTCCATTGCACTGATTGCTATAGATTTTTGTCTTAGTTTAATAATCCAATTTTAGAAAGTCATAGAAATTCTCCCTAAAAAAGCAGAATAGCAACAGGAAGTAGTAGTTTAGGAGTAAGCTGTGACTTGAATTGTGGTTTTTGGAATAATACATTAGTTTGTAATCAATTATGGATGAAATGTCTGGTCCATATTTTTCCACATCATCTACCAGCATTGCATCGCTCATGCCAGAATTGATTATGCAAGTCTCTTCTCTTCTGTCATAACTGTCTGGACCAAGAAGAGCATGATACGCGCAGAACAGCAATTAGCATCAGAAATCAATCATCCTGAGGCTGTGTTTTCTAGAGTTCATTTAGAAAAAAAATATCCTCCATGTGACTGTGTGTGTGTGTGTACACATACACATGCCAGTCTTGATTTATCATCTGTTGTGTTGGAAACCTGACATTTCCTACTTTTGTCTGAAAACATGTCAGTCCAGATAAACCCCTGTAACTAGGAAGTTGGCATCCCAGTGACTAGAGGAAACCCTTTATATGGGAAGTACTGTTAATTTTTTTTAAGATTTACTAACCAATATTAACCTCTATAGATTTCCCAGCTGATTGCCTAGTTAATGCAAGCCTACTGTGTTTGTTTTCATTGCTCTTCTTTAGACCTATAGTTACAGTTTAAAAGTTTACTTTAAATTTCACTCTATGCGTAAACAATAGAGACTATTTTGGTGAAATAACAGGAGAAACAAATTTTCCAGAACTAATTTTATACATCAGATTTTTTTTTCATAATTTTATACATCAGATTTTTTTTTCATACTATGAGAGCTAATATTTTATTAAAATATCTAGGGGACTAGTCCTAAAATGCAATTTAGGCCTATAAAATGCTTAAATTTTTTAGAGTTTAGAGATGACTCAGAAAATATTTAATTGAACTACTTGACAGTTACGATTTATGCAATTGTGCATAATTTACACATGGCTTTGTGGAAAAATCAGACTTCTTGGTTGAGTCTAATATTGACACTAAAAAGTAGTGAAGTTCAGGGTCACCTGGGTGAGCTTACTTGGTTAAGTGTCTGAGTTTGGCTCAGATCACGATCTTAGGGTCTGTGGGTTTGAGCCCTGCGTTGGGTTGTGTGCTCCTAGCTCCTAGCCTGGAGCCTGCTTCATATTTTCTCTCTCTGCTCTTCTCCCAATTCATGTTCTGTCTCTCAAAAATGAATAAATATTTTAAAAAATGAAAAAAAGTGTAGTTCAAAATAATCTTGCCTTAAGACTTTAATATTTGAATTTTTCACAATACTTGTGGCAAGAACTAGGCATGTTGTAGTTGATATTGATGAACCCTAATAATGAAAATAGGCATGGAGAGAAATTTGCAATGGTGGAACACAACCCCAGATACCTTGTCACCTTGATAAACTAAAACACTTGGAACGTTCAGGAGAAAAAAAAAGTCCCTATTTTCCAACAACTTAAAATCTGAAGAGGGCAGGTCAGAGGCAGCACATCTTGATTCAGTGTAAGTCATCCATGTCTTCTGGGAGTCACACAAGGCACGTATGACTTGGGAAGCAGAGCCAGTTTCTTCTTTTTAGGAGTCAGGCAGAAGTTTATGAAGGCTAGTCATTCTTGGGTCATGCTTGTCCATGATTCCAGCAATTCCCCAGTCCACTTACCACATGAACGTTCATTCATGTGGAGTTGTAATAACTCCAGCAATTGGTGCTTCCAGTAGATGTTCTGTTCAGTCATCTGAGACTTTCTCTAAAGCCATGTGAGTGCCAATGGCAGGGCAGGGGGAGAACTCTGCTTTTTACCTACTTGTGTTCAGCACAAGGCCTAGAATATCAGCATGCAACAGATAGCTCTTAAGTTTAAGCAAACAGTAAGTGCCAAAAACCACATTTTTAAAAAAAACAAGATTTATCTTCTCAGCAGTACCTGTTCTTCAACTTAATTAAGGCAATGGCTGAGCCTACTAGTACTTTTAAAGTTGGTAATTTTTTGAGTTTTTTTTTAACAACAAAATTTGTTGGTTATTTCTAACTTATATTTGAAAATACAGCTTTCACTAAGCATCTGTGGGGGAAAATAATTCACCTATGAATATACTAACATATTTCAGTCGACAAAGAAAAATAACCAGAAACCATTATAACCATTTCCCCCTAAATTCCGATGAGCCTTTAAACAAGGTATGGTTTCCTAGCTGTTTTCATGAAGATATGCTAAAGTGTCTTCTAATCTCAAGTGGTTGAAAGAACAAGTAGAATTTATAGGTACTTATTTACATCATGAAATAGAAGTAACTGATTTACAGTGTACCTATTTCTCCTTCAGAGGTTTTGTTTAATATCGATAACCATGCAGGAATGTCTTAGCCCAAATGAAAAATGAAAATGTGTTGAAGAGTCAGGGTCTGAAATGGCCATTTTTGGGTTTAGTTCACCACTTAGTTGGAGTATAAGTTTCTGATTGCTGCTCTAACAAACTATGACAGTCACTTCTACCATTGCAAATGGAAAGGAACCAGGGTGTCTGCATTCATTCTGGAGGCTCTAGGGGAGAATTCATTTTTGGGGATTTTGCAGTTTCTGGACGCAGCTCTCATTTCTTGGCGCCTGAGCCTACAGTGCTGTACCTATGCTAACGTGGTCACATCTTGTGATTACCCTGTGCCTACCTCGGTAATGAGAATAATCTCCCCATCTCAAGATGCACAGTTTAATCATCTCTGTAAAATCTCTTTGGCCATGCAAAGGTACATTCTTTCAGGTACTATGAATGAGAATGTGGATATTTTTTAGGAACTAACATTCAGCTCATATCAGTTAATGACATTTTAGGTTTAGAGACCAATTTAGGAAAGCTCTTTCTCCCTGGTGAAGGCAACTTAGATGCCTCTGCTGTTAACACTTGGTCTGTGAGACCCTTAGTGAAGGGGAGAACCATCAGTATGAAAGGTAGGAATGATGAAGTACTGGCCCCATATCTAGCTGTCAAGTGTGTTTAATTTTATCTAGAATAGAAGGATAAAGTCCACCCCAGTTAGATATTTATGTGGTCACATTGCTTCTCCTATATAAACTCATGTGGAACAAATAAGCAAATTAGCCTAGAGCTGATTTTCTTTAAGCAGGTCAGACTGAAAAGAGTGAATGATAAACTATTTTACTGCTTCTTTCCAGGGGATTTAAAAGTTAGGAATATAAACTAGTATATATTCCCTATGATCAGTTTGATTTGAAAGGCAATTAATAGGCTAAAACTATTAACAATGCTTAAAAACCAAAAAAATGCTTATTTTGGTTAAGACATGTTTACTTTGGCAAGGTTAATAGATTTCCTTTTTATATTTGCCGTAAGATTTAGTCAACTTTGTAGGTATTTTAGTTCCAGCTGTATATTGATGATATAGACGTATCTTTGTGTGTCCTTATGTATATTATATACGTTTATATATATATAACATTATACACATATATATTACAAACATATATATAATATGTTTATATATAATATAAACCTATAAAACATACATATTATATATAAACATATATATGTATATATATATACAACCTCTCATTAAGTCTTCTTAGTGCACTGTAGGAAAAAGGCCTCCTCCTAAAAGGGTATTTCTTTCTATACTTAATCTCCATATTCTGTGTCAAAGAGGAAAACTTAAATATCCCATTTGTCCTTAAATTCAAAATAATAACTAAAAGAATTCAAATCTAATTTTTGAAATGAGTGTGATTTAAATAGTACTACATCTCCTGTTTATAGAAAACTACATGAATCTTACTCTGATGTTTCAAAATAACATGAGTTCATTTCCAAAAACTTTATAGTTATATCTGTGGGTAGCCAATTGATGTTCCAGGATGTTTCATAATCTATAATAACAAAAATTTTCAGGGAAACATTACACTGTGTTCTCAAAACTAAGGTTAAAATGGCATTATGTATGTTGAAAGTAAACTTTCCTTTTAATGGCTGGTGTTACTAAATATTCATTTCTCTGAAAGCCTGAAATTGTCAACCACCCTTCTGGGAGTATTGATATGATCTGATTATCTTGTATTAGAAATAGCATTTTTTAAAGACTAGTGATGAGTTCTGTGAAATAACTTGTATCTGCCTTAATCAAAATGTGAAATGCTCTCCACTTGATCCTTTTAAATTGTTTCTATGACATTTGCCACAGTGGTCATTAAATTAGGTAGTAATAGCCTAATGTGTTTTTGGACCCTTTCCGTTTTCAAGAATAGAGAGATTGCATTGGCTACTTTTCTGCTTTATGAGCCTCGGCAGGAATAAATGTGCTCATAAAATGTACATTAAGAGTTCTTCAATTATGTCCCTATTTCCTTGGGCACCCCAGCCTTTTAATAAGCTTTTTTAGGTGTTTCTGGTCTATAGTCATTTAATTTCTACAACATTCCTCATAAGCTTTCATCATGATTTAAATGAAATTCTGTTATAAGGTGCAGTAGAATTATAACCAAGTACATTCACTAAGTGTAATTCCTTGAAGAAACTTATATCACCACATTGCAATATAAGTCAATTTGCATTTAACCTGTTAACCTTTTTTTTTTTTTTTTTAGTTTCTAGGAAAATCGTGGGAGATGCCTGTGTTAATATAAACAGACACACATAGAAACATAATAACTTAGGCAGATATATATTTCAATGAGGAAGTAATAGATTCCCAAGATCATTGAGACCAGTCTTCTCAAATCACATATTGTTCAAGTTAGAGACTCCAGTACCTTAAGCAAGCTGAATGGAAGCATAGCGCTAGAATTCTGATCTCTTTACTCTTAAGTGCATTTTCTGGTAAAATATGCAACTTTTTTGACAGTGTTCGGTGAAACATATCAAAGGTACAGTCTGATAACACACGATGCACTTAGGCTGGAGACCCCATTAACTCTTGCTGGTGCACAGTGGGAGGCTTAAACAAGGTCCTGCAAGAATTGTCATTGCAGCCTCTCGTTTGCTTGACACGTCGGAGACTGCTTCCTACAGCAAGAGTCCAGGCAGAATGTACTTTCGAAATAGATGTATTATCATTGGCCACATAATGCACAGGTAATGGATACAACAATATGCATCAAATTGATCATGGTTCTATTTTTGCTTCACCAGTGTTTGTTAATTTGTATGATTGTTTTGTGACCTGGATTTTGGTTCACGAGACAACTATCCCTACCAATATTAAGGGATTTCCAGCAGGTTCTTTGTACCTTGCCTTCTTCAGAGATTCTATTCTTTAATTTCTTTTAGTATGTTTGAGCTGTATAATCTTTCTTCTTTGACCCTAGCTTTGTGTTACACGTGTGCACTTGAAGCTGAACTCACAATGTTCTGTTTTATAGTATTGTGAAAAGTTTTTAAAATGAATTTAATGTTCACTAATTCATCAGTATCAGAATCAGGACTAATAAAATTGCTCAAGGCTGATATTGTAGTATAATATTTGATATCAGGTAGAAGTAGAGTTTAAATCTCAGGCCTGTCATACAGTTACAGATATGTGAAAAAGAAATGCCTTGGCTGCTTATAAAATTTTTCCTCTATGTAATGGAAAACATAACCCTGTTTCATTCAAGAGAATGGCAAGAATGAGTGAGACAATCCTTGACAACTATTCTGGAATACATGATATTCTCATTATAGAGTGGCTATTATTTTACAGTCATTAATTTAAAAAATATTAAAATGTAAGAATGTATGAGACTTTACTGGTCAATGTGCTTAAAGGCAGCTTGAGCTGAATGGGAGGTTTAAAGAAAAAATTTTAATCCCCTCTCCCTCAAAACCTCCAAAATAATTAATTTTCAGAAAACTTCAACCTTTTATCAAAGAACATAAATAACTTCATTTTCAGCTTCTCTTAACTAACTTTACTATCAGTATATACTGTATATACATGTAGTTGTTCGTGTCTGTGTGTTTATCTGTTCTCAAAGATTAATTCCCGTTGATTTTAAGACCTAGTTAACGTGTATTTGTGCAATTAGATCTTCAAAAAATAACCATTCCCCTAGTACTTTGTCTTGTCCTGATTTTAAAATATTCAAAGCATTATCGCACACATGTGTTACTGACTTGTGAAACCATTCATTACCTATCTTAACCCCTTCATGCATGGTGCATGAAGTAGCAATGTTACTGGTTTATTTTAGCCAAAATGTCCCCAGTGCCTAGGTCAGATGCCTAGAGCATTGCAGAAGTTTAATTAGCATGTATTGGGTGGAGGGAGGGAGGGATGAATGGATGTGTTTGAATTATTGTATAATATTCTATAGATTTTTATGTTTATATATTTTTTTTTATTTCTAGGAGAGAGAGAGAGAGACAGCGTGAGCAGGGGAGGGTCAGAGAGAGAGGGAGTCACAGACTGAAACAGGCTCCAGGCTCCGAGCTGGCAGTCAGCACAGAGCCCGACGCGGGGCTCGAACCCACGAACCGTGAGATCATGACCCAAGCGAAAGTCGGACGCTTAACCGACTAAGCCACCCAGGCACCCCTTTATATTTCTATTTTTAAAGGGTGTATTTTAAGTAATCTCTAACAGTGTGGGACACAAACTGACAACACTCAGATTAAGAGTCACATGCTCTTCCAAATGAGCCAGCCAGGTACCCCTAGACTTTTTAAAGACCAGTTGACAAGCATTAATCTTTCTGGAATAATTTAGACAAAACAAGACTTTCCAAAACCAAAACAATTCTTTATATTTAATTTGCAACACATTGGTAGTCATTTGTTTATGTTTTTCTGAAAAAAAAAATTAGGTTGGTTAAATAGAAGTAGAAAACTTAGCCCAATTAGTGGAGTCATTAGATGTTAACTATTATTGACTAATTTATGAATATACTTCAAATTGTATCTTGAAATCTAAATAGAAATGTTATGGGGTGCCTGGGTGGCTCAGTCACTTAAGTGTCTGACATTGGTTCAGGTCATGAAGTCACAGCTCCATGAGTGTTAGCCCCACGTCGGCTCTGTGCAGACAGCTCAGAGCCTGGATCCTGATCTGAATTTTTTGTCTACCTCTCTCTCTGCCACTCCCCTGCTCATGCTGTGTCTATCAAAAATAATAAATATTAAAAAAACTAAATAAATGTTTGAATGTCATTGATAGATACTCTATCAAAAAGTTGAGAAGCTAGATTTTTATAACAAGGTAAACAGGTAAGAGCAGTGTCAAATTTTGTGTGTGTGTAATACTTTAGGCCATGGACAGCTTTGCTTTTAACTCCAGCAGAGAATATATCCGCTCTATGATTACTAATAAGTATGATATGCCACTTCTTATTTTACAAAGTATAGCATTATTATATAAATAGTATAAAAACAGCTAATGATGAATTTAGATGTATCCCAGATGAGTTAATTAAAATGACAAATTTCCCTTAAAATCTTGGTATAGGTGAACTGCAAATACTCTGAGCTTTCTTTCAAGGTGCCTAATGTACAACACAACAGAAATTGAATTGATACTTGAAAAAATTCTTTAAAGGGGTAACTTCCATCTGTTTTCATCAGGAGTGTACATGTACACCGAATGCATCTTAATATATTAGAGCCTCAGCTAGCCGTACAGTAGGAATTCTTTATACTTCATAAAGATGAACTGGACAAAATAATTTGATTTAAATATAACAGTAGCTAAAATTGAAATTGTACAACTATAAAATGTATTGAAAATAACGAACTGTGCACAGATCTATCATTTGCAGTTTTCATGTGTATAGTGACTCAGTTGATGGCTTTGAATCTAATCTTTGTTTTTTTTTTTTTTAAGACATTGTTTTTTAACTATTTTTTTTATTTCTGAGAGAGAGAGAGCGTAAGCAGGGGAGAGTCAGAGAGAGGGAGACACAGAATCTAAAGCAGGCTCCAGGCTCTGAGCTAGCTGTCAGCACAAAGCCCAACACGGGGCTTGAACCCATGAGCTGTGAGATCTTGACCTGAGCCAAAGTTGGATGCATAACCGACTGAGCCAACCAGGTGCCCTTTGAATCCAATCTTTGAATATAGTTACCTGGTGTAGATTTATAAGAAGAGTTCTTAGCTCTGTGATCTTTAGGAGAGTGATAGTAATTTTGAGCTATAAATAATGGTATATGTTTCAAATATTATCAATAATACTTGAAGATAAACACTACACTATTTAGATTTACCACAGAAACTGTTGCTGGGTTGTTTTGTAGTGCATAATGAATGGGCCATTATGGAACACTGGGAAAGTGCCATTAAATGTGTTTCTTGTGTTCAAGTAAAATTTCCCTACCGATATGTGATCTGGGCTCATTTTACTATTTAATATTAAATGTAATTAGAATATAGGATTCTTCAAGGACCTTGTTAAAAATAACTAAAATTTAAACACTTTTTAAAAATGAAAAACACCATTTTATCATTTAAGGTATTAAATCTGCTGACATTTATAGCCGTTTTCATTAAAAGATTTATTGTTATGTCATTCTCATTAACTTGCATAGGACATACTTATATAAGTTAACAAAAACGTAACAAGGTTCTCAGGCTTTCAAAAATAGAATTTACAGAAGAGGAAAAGATAAGCCAGTACTCAATATCATACTGAAATGAATCATCATTGGTAACTGTGCCTTCTCTCTGCCCTTACCTTTTAATCTTTTTCTCTTCGTAATGTACTTGTGGATGAGTAATTGGAAATGAGCTTTGTTCTAGCAATTGTCCAAACTGCTGTACTCCCGTCTTACCGATAAACTAGGTACAGAAGGAAGTGAAAACACTACAAGGACCCAAACCGTTTTCCTCAGGCAGAGTGTGAATGTTTGTAGACGGCCTATTGGCTGTGATTAGTAATATTGTAGTTACTCTTGTTCACATTAAATTTGTCTTCACTACTGTTAGTATCTTGACTGTCCCCTAGCAAAAATTTCCCATGATCTTGTGCCAGATGAAGACAGCGAACCTGGAAATTATGGAAAAGCACCTGCTACAGTTACAGGTGGGACTCCATCAGATCCCCCATCCAGTATTGAGGTTGTTGACTCTATTCATCCATTCACTAAGCATTTTGTGGCAGACATTTTGTGTGACCTGGATACTGATAAAAATGGAAAGGGTCTTGTCTGAAATAAGCATGGAGTCCAACAGATACCCTAGCCATTACAATCATATGATAAGGACTTTAGTGTTCCATATGGATTTGGCAGTATGGAAACTCAAAGAACCGGTGCTTTATTGCCTGAGAAATTGGTAAAGTCCATGTGTACTCTGAGCAGGAAGCAGAGGTGGAGCGCTGAAATGTAGAAGTAAGACTTTCTTTATCTGAGTTAGCGGTATGGCTACAGACAGGATGGGATAAAATGTGACATACTCAGGGTTTACATTGAGCAGAAAGTCGGTAACAAAGGAAATGTATGTTCATTTCTTTGTCCTGTCTTATAAATATTTCTTTTTAAACTCCTCGTTATGTTCTGTCCATACAATTGGTCTATATGTGCCACTCAGACTCCAGTATTGTGCACATACTGACTACAGAGACGACTGGAGCATGTGGCATTGGACAGTGCTTCTACCTCGATGAGAATGCCAGGTTCTCTGCTGGTTTTGCACCACTGACAGATGAGAAAGCTAACATAATTTCAGGAATATAGGAAATATTGAAAGAAAGAAATGTTAGAGGAAGTGTTACTCTGTGATATGTGCAAGAGAGAAGTGCCTCTTCACACTGCTTTTATAAGTAATCTTCAGCTCTTTAAAGTATATACGGGTTTCATTGTTGCAGAGTTCATGGAGGGAAGCACTAATTTCTAAAGGTGGAATTTATTTAGTAACGAAAAGATACAAACGATAATCCTGTCAGTGATTGAGAGACAAAACTAGATACCTTGAAACAAGACAATTGGGTGATTCTCATGCTTGCATAGAAAAATACTGCCATGCTGCATGGTGGTAGAGTTGAATTTCTAACTGATTTTCTTGGTCTGATTTACTGGGTGTACAGAAGCTATTTATGTGATTGGAGCCATCATGGACAGGATTCTCTTCAGGTTTTGCAACTCATGGACATAATTCAAGGCTATTTTGAAGTCAGTTGGGCATTCACGTGTGGATGGTGAAGAATTGATTCTTACACTATCTTAAGGAAAGAAAATACTCGAAAGATTGAAACAGGAGGGAGCTTGATCTGTAACATAGCTTATGCAAAGAGCTTCACCATCTACAAGATGACAGGCTGCTTCCAAAAGATACACGCATATAAATATGTAGGGGGGAAACGGTTGCCTGTATTCTCTGACAGAAACCATATTGGAGTACTGCTTAGTGGGTTTTGTTTGTTCTTAAACAGGAAAGGTAGACTAAAAGATTTTTGATGGAAAATGTGGATGATGGAGTGCTGCAAACACAAATCTTGAGACTAGAGGTTTGCAAATTGCAGCCCACAGGTCACATGTGGTCACCGCTTGTTTCTGTATGGCCTGCAAACTAAAAATGATTTTTACATTTGTAAATCATGAAGAAAAAATATTTGTGACCTGCGAAAATGAGAAATTCAAATTTTAGTGTCTGTAGCTAATGTTTTATTGTAACAGAGCCATGTAAATTATTCACATATGGTCTATGGCTGTGTTTGTGCTACAGTAGTAGAGATGAATAGTTGTGAAAGACAAAGTATTTGCTGCAAATGCTAAAATATTGACTGCATGGCCATAACACACAGTGCTTGGCAAACCCTGTTTTTGAATGAAGAAACTATAATCGGTGATGGAGAATCAGCTTGCAAATCGAATGCAAAGACTTTTATATAATTTCGTCTAGTAAGTTTCAGTTACAGAGAAGAAACTAAAGGTAACTGAAAGCAAACAAGAAAAGTAAAATTTTCCTTGACTATTTTAATGAGGGCCTTTTTTCTCAGCCTAAAAGTTGGCAGTTCATACTTGATAGGAATAAGTACCCGAGGTGGGGCAAATCCAACATAATGGATTTACTAAAGGATCGCAGTTAGAATTCAGCTCCTTCGAGAAATCAACATGAGCAGACGGCTAGTGTTAACAGCAGTAAGGAGAGATGAATAGAGCCGTATGTCTCGCCTCTTCCCTAACGTTCTTATCCAAAAAGTCAAGTGTCACATACTTCAGAAATCAGAGTTGCAATTCACAACTCTGAAGCAGGTGTTATATCCTTTATAAGCAGATAATAAAAATAAAACAAGTTACCCTCTGGGTAACAGAACTAAAGCTCAGGATAATAGATCCAGTTTCTTCCAAACTGAATTGCAGCATAATCACCATGGTGAGGGGAAAAATGTAGTCCTTGACACTGAATGCAAAGCTAAGAGCAAAAATGCCAGAGAAAACCATCGGGCGATGTATAACCTCGCTTCAGGATCTGCTGAGTAAATCTCAAATGGCTGAAGTACACAGAAGTAAATGGAAGTGGTGTCCTTACTGAATCTATTGCTTATAATCAGAGTAATAGTTTTTCCCCTGCCTTCACTTCGCCTAAATAGTATCATATTTAACTTATGTTGTAGAACTGAGGGGGAAAAACAAATTCTTTTTCCTAAAGTTGTCGTACATGCTAAATACAAATAGAAAATTTGAGAGTGCTTAGGTGGCTCAGTTGGTAGGCATCTGACTCTTGATTTCCACACAGGTCATATCACAATGGAGAGTTCGAGCTTCAAAACCCGCTTTGTGCTTATGGTGCCAAGCCTGCTTGGGATTGTCTCTGTCTCTCTGCTCCTCCCCTACTCTCCCTCTTGCTCTCTTAAAATATGTAAATAAACTTTGTAAAAAGAAAGAAAATTTACATCTGGGTGCTTGGGTAGCTTAGTCAGTTGAGCATCTGATTCTTGATACTGAGTCAGGTTAGGATCTCACTGTTCATGAGTTCAAGCCCTGTGTCAGACACTATGCTGACAGCTTGGAGTTTTATTGGGATTGTCTCTCTGTCTCTTTGTCTCCCCCCCACCCCAGCTTGTGCTCTCATGCTCTCTATCTCTCAAAAATTAAAACACACACACACACACACACACACAAAACAAAAAGCAGTTACTTTTGAGAGAGAGAGAGAGAGAGAGAAAATTTTAAGCAGGCTCCACTCCAAGCTGTTGGTGCAGAGACCTATGTGGGGCTCAATCCCACAAACTGAGAGATCACAGCCTGACCCAAAACCAACAGTTGGATGCTTAACTCACTGAGCTACATTCAGACACTCTAAAATAAACTTGTAAACAAAATTACTTTCCTAGGAAATGTATAGATGCTCATTCTTGGAAAGTTTCTTTTTAGAGAAAATGTTGTACTTTATTCTTGGAAGAGTTTTCTTTTGTTTCTGACAAGTCACCTGTTCACCTCAAAAAAGGAAGGGGTTTTGATAAAGATTCTCTCTGTTTACTTTTAATAGCTCTTCCATGGACATGATGTCCTACTTTGTTTTACATTCACCATCACCTTCCATATTCAAGAGCTACTTGGAAATAGAATTCTCTGATGACTGGAGGTCCAGGGTGGTTTTTCCTTTGTCAGAATATACACTTACTCTTCCCATATCCATGCCCCTCTGACAACACCAACCTATTTTCCTGCAGTGTGAGAATCCTTTCTTACCTATTTCTGGGGTGGGACATATCTGAGCCTCCACGTTTCCATCTGCAGTCCTGGGAACCCAGTGCCTCACTGTTGGTCCCCGGAGCTCCCCAGGCAGCCACCTGTTCATAACTGTTTAGAGCCATCGTCATTTCTGAGTGTGGTCAACAATACAAATCAAAGAAACTAATGTGTATGTGTACAAAGGTCCCATTTTGGTCATGGTTTCTTTGAGTAGTGCCGTGTCATTATCCAGTTAGATACCGAGTTTTTTTTTTTTTTTTTTCAAAAGGTTTTCTTTAATATCATAAAATATTTTCATGGACAAGTGAGCTAGCAAACACCCATGCACCACTGTGGCTTCTGATGAGATACCCCTCTCCCCACCCCCCATTCCCACATCAAGGTGGACATGAGATTGGAGAAATGAATACAGCAGATGATACAGAAAGAAAAAAATCGATAAAAAGTATGGAATATAACATCGTGCTTGGTTTGTTTCCTCTGTCACAACAAAACAAAACATTTTGGTGCAAACAGTTAGTATACTAACAAGTTAGTAATTTCTCTAGCACAGTCACAGCATTTCTCCATCATCCAGGCTCCTTGTTTTGCATATTTTTATTCAACTTCAGATGTAAAGGTGTAGGTTTGTAGTGGTGTTCCCACCATTTCCGTGGGGATGGCTTTACTGGAGGTACTCTGAGGGTGTGTGAGGGGTTAAAAAGAGCAATTCATGATGCCCCCTGATGCTTTTATTTTTACGTTTACATTTTTTATGGATATGAGAGACAGTGAGAAACAGAGCGCGGTGGGGTGGAGCGGGGAGGAGCAGAATATGAAGCAGGCTCCAGGCTTCGAGCTGTCAGCACAGATCCCAACATGGGACTCAAACTCATGAACTGGAAGAACAAGACCTGAATTAAAGTCTGATGCTTAACCTGCTGAGCCACCCGGATACTCCTCCCCTGTTATATTTTTATTTTTATTTTTTAATGTTTTATTTTATTTTTTTAATGTTTTATTTATTTCTAGGAGAGAGAGAGAGAGACAGCATGAGCAGGGGGAGGGTCAGGGAGAGAGGGAGTCACAGACTCTGAAACAGGCTCCAGGCTCTGAGCTGGCAGTCAGCACAGAGCCCGACGCGGGGCTCGAACCCACGAACC